>QZGG01001443.1:0-64949 GCA_006409495.1 Sedum album | reverse complement strand
AAAATTTCACATAAAAATTATAAAAATTATTTTTTAAATCACATATTTTTTTAATAATTTTCAATAAACATATTGAAATAGAGATGATTTATGTAAAATTATTGATCAAAGGGTTGGAAAGATACAAAATAAGAGTAGTAAATGAGATGATAAGTGTATGGGAAAATGAAGGCTCGGAGTGTGAGTAATGGCATGGTATCCATACGACAAAACACCAGAATGTCGTTTCAGCAGACAAGTTATGTGTCGACACGTGCTAACCAATTCGACACCACCACGTGCCTCGTCCTTATCTCACACTAAATGTGACGTGGCGTTTCTTAATAGCCGTCCATTTTGTTATTTTATCTCCCTATTAAGAATTCGGGAGCAGCTTTTGACGGTTTCTTCCAAACCGTCACCTCTCAACCGCATTTGATTTAGTTTGCCCAAAATACCCTTAAATCGAAAACAGTTATCTCTAAATCAACTGCATCAGTTTGTGGTGAAAAGACAGGTGTTCTTCAAGTTGAAAATACCCTTTTAACAGTTACCAAAAACAAATGCAAACCAACTCTTCATGGCTGATCAATCGATGCCATTTTAATCGTTCAAAATGCTCACAATATCAATTAAACCTCTCTTCTCACATCTCATATCTAATTGTTTATCACTGCGTTTTGATTAAGATAGTACAGGTACTGTACAGAGAGTACTAGTTTTATTTTAATCCTGAACTAAGTTATTATTCTAATTATAAATAGGAAATTGCATAACGCATCGGCCTCAATGTATACCGATGCATAAAAGGAAAGAAATGTCTGTCTTTCAATTTCGTCGATCAAGTGTTTCCACAATTTTTGATCATTTCGTCCAAATGATCATAATACATCTCATTGTTACTTTTTATTCCAAAAATGAGAACATTTTGTCTTTTTGCCTCGTGTGCATGGAGGCTCGCATTTTCACTACTCTTATATATATCATCCGAGGGTAAAGAATTAGGTAGACAATCAAATATTTGTGAGATTGCATAACATAATTTCGATCATAATTTTTAATCATTTAACGGATATGGTTAAAAGTAAAAAAAATCTCCAAATCCGACTGCCCCATATTAATTGCAAACTCAACCGTCAACTTTAATAAAAAATTAATTTTATCTCAACCGTTAGATTAATCAAATTAACAATTCATATTTTGTCCTTTTTATCTTGCAATAATTAATGTAATACATATGCATCTAACCCAATCATCCAAATAAAAATTAACAGGTAAACAACAAAATACATTTTTATTTTGTTTGAGTCAGATTCTTTCGAATCTCCGGTGCTGCGTACAACCATCTGTAGTGGTTCGAAACAACGTAGTATTAATTTTGTTTCAGGTAAAACTGTAGTTTTGCTTATTCATCAATTCAAAACTACGTCATTTTATGTTTTGGCTGAAAATTGCAGCCGGGTACATCGAATCTCATTTCGATTCTTTTATGCACTTTTTTAGGTGAATCATTTGGAGGTCGTAAATGAACTAAACTCAAAAAACAATAGAAAACTGGAGCAAAGAGAAGAAAAAAGAGAGAAGAAAGGAAGGGTGAGAGAGAGAGACAGAAAGATAGAAGCAAAGAAAGATAACCAAACAGTCCGTACAACAAAGCCTAAACCCACACCACCGATACACTAAACAAAACTCGCAACAACACTTAACACGAGTTATGGTCCTCCTTCCGCGATCGAATTTTCAAGCCTGAAGAGAGAAGCCGTTCCGTTTCGTAACTAACTCACTCCGCCGTCATCACGTCATTTCATCCGCTACCTTCCAAATCGGTTAATTTCCAGGTCATTTTCAGTTACGCCTGCGATTAAGCTAGGGTTTTAAATGCTTGGTAGGAATTGATTGAATTTGGAATTTAAATGTTTGTTGTTGATTTATTCAGGATGATGGTGAGGGATGATCTGTACATGGAGCTATGGAAGCTTTGCGCTGGTCCTCTTGTTGATGTTCCCAGGCTTGGACAATCCGTTTACTATTTTCCGCAAGGTCATATGGAACAGGTACTTCTGGAAGCTATTACTTATTAATTGATTTTGTTCGTTTTAGTGTGATTGTTGTTGTTGGTTATGGAGTTTTTGGGATTTTGCAGCTGGAGGCGTCCATGAACCAGGAGCTACAGCATAAAATTCCTCTGTTCAACCTACCATCTCAGATTCTATGCCAAGTTGTTAACATTCATTTATTGGTAATTATTGTCTTTTGTTGATCTCGGAATCTCTTGCTTGATTTTGTGCTCTTGCTTTTTTTTTGCTTATGCGCTTTTTACTGTATGTAATATGTATAGGCTGAAAAGGAGACTGATGAAGTTTATGCACATGTTGCTTTGCAACCTTTGTTAGATGTAAGTGAATATGCTACTCGTATCTCATCGTTAATTTATTCTGGTTGTCAGTGACGTTGTTGACGTTTATTCACTTTTGTGGTTGTTACAGAAAAGTGAGCCACCAGAGTGTGAACCCGAGCCTCAAAAACCTATTGTGCATTCATTCTGTAAGATTTTGACTGCTTCGGATACCAGCACGCATGGAGGTTTCTCTGTTCTTCGCAAGCATGCCAATGAGTGTTTGCCCCAACTGGTAAGGCCCTAACGTACCCTGTTAGCTATTTCAGTCTTTGTACTCTATTCATTATCTAGTTTTTGTTTCAATACCTTGTAGGATATGAGTGAAGCAACTCCGACCCAGGAGTTGGTTGCGAAGGATCTCCATGGGTTCGAGTGGCGATTTAAGCATATATTTAGAGGTAATGGCTTGGAGTATGATTCTTATTCTCTATTTTTACAGTTTTTGTTTTTGTCTGGGCACTCGAGTGATGCTTCTGATATGCTTGGAATTGACTTGTATCATGATCGGCATGCCTAAATTTCGTTTCCAATGTGAGCAGGTCAACCTCGCAGACATTTGCTCACGACGGGTTGGAGCACATTCGTTACTTCTAAGAGATTGATTGCTGGGGATGCCTTTGTTTTCTTGCGGTCAGTTTGTACAGACTTCGGAACAGTCAATGTTATGTCAGTCTGGATTTTTGTTCTTACTATATCTTATGTGCAGAGGCATGGATGGGGACTTGAGAGTTGGGGTCCGGCGCCATGCTCGCCAGCATAACACTATGCCTTCATCAGTTATTTCTAGCCAAAGTATGCATCTGGGAGTGCTAGCTACCGCATCACATGCCGTTACAGCCCAAACACGCTTTATTGTTGTATACAAGCCAAGGTTGACATCGACTTTGCCAGTTCATTATGGCTGCCTGTATTATTTAATTTTATGGTATTAACTAGTCTCCTCTAAAACATTTTTTCTCAGGACAAGTCAATTCATAATTAACAAAACCAAATACATCCAGTCTGTGAAGAGTGGATTTTCTGTAGGCAAACGTTTTACAATGAGATTTGAAGGGGAGGAATCTCCTGAGAGAAGGTTCTTTATTTCTTGTCCTTTTTTATCATTCTACCCTCTGTTTGAAAGCAAGCCTATGTTTCAGTTTACTTATGGCCTGATCCGTTGTATCTGACCATAACTTCATTTGATTGTAATTGTTGGTGTTGACAGGTTTACTGGCACTATAATTGGCGTTGGAGATTTATCTTCAGAGTGGTCTGATTCCAAATGGAGGTCACTGAAGGTATATGATAGGAGTGGAGTATAGGAGCCTGAGATTTTGATCGCTTGAATTGTTTGTTTGACGTTTTTGGAACCAACATATCTGTAGGTTCAATGGGATGAGTCTGCAAATATTCAAAGGCCTGATAGGGTTTCTCCGTGGGAAATAGAGCATTATGAGCCTTCAGCTTCATTGAATATTATTCAACCAGTAGTGAAAAGTAAAAGACCTAGGCAAATGGATCCTCCTGCTGGTATAATTACATGAAGGCTTTCACAGTTCCAAAATTTCTTGAACAACTAGAGTCATTGATCAGTGTAGTTAAATATGACACATGTTTGTTTATCGAATTTGCAGACTCGGTCAACACTACCTCACCTGTCTTCTGGTATCCTGAAACAAGCTCGTACTACCAAGTTGCTCAATCGGGCAATGATCCTGAAGTCCAAGCTGGTGATAACAATCTCATCAATATAGGTGCTGGATACAGCTCTAGAGTTGCATCAGAAGGAAGGTGGCCTTTTCAGCAGTTTTTACAAATTTATCAAAGTTCCATGGAAGACAATAAAACTACCCGATCAACGTCCATCCTACCTCGTTGTACCAGTGTTGTCGCTATAAGGCCTAGCAATGGCTCAGCAGTTGATCAGCTGGGAAATATGAATAGCATGGAAAGGTCTGCCGGCTGTAGAATTTTTGGGATTGACTTGAGTAAGAACTTGAGCACCGTGATTGAAACGGTGAGAGAATCTGTAGGTTTGCTTACTGCACCCATCACTTTCAATCCTGTACTACCAAGGGAAGATGCGGTAAGTGAAGCTGAAATAACACTAGGTAGCTTGACATTCAGCAAACAACGGGTTAAAGAAACACCTGTAAAGAGTGGAAGTGCCGGTTCTGCCAGAACTCGCACTAAGGTACAACCTTCATATTTCCTCAAGCAAACAGCAGTTGCCTTATTTTTTTAACGAAAAATGTGTTCATGCTCTCTCTCCTGATTTTAGGTTCAAATGCAAGGTGTTGCAGTTGGAAGAGCAGTGGACCTTTATACACTTAGTGGTTACACTGAACTTATACATGAGTTAGAAAGCATGTTCCAAATTGAAGGAGAGTTGGAGAGTGATAACAGGTGGGTACTTGTATATACAGACAATTCAGGGGATCAAATGCTTATGGGAGACGATTCTTGGGAAGAATTCTGTAAAATGGCTCGCAAGATCACCATTTACACAAGCGAGGAGGTGAAGAAATTCAAACCCACGTCTAAAGCAGCCGGAACAGTGCTAGCGCAAGAAGGTGATGGCACCATAATAAGCTCAGATCAAAATATTGACTAATGAAATAATTGTCCTTTGGGCATTGCAATGAAGAAGTTACATAAATGTGTTCCCATTTGAGAATTATTGTGAATCGTCAGCTCGAGATAGCGCCAGAGTCAAAAGCAACCGCATGCAGCATGCACACGGCTGGAAAATCATATTAATCCTTCCGCCAGGTTTGATTGAAGCTCTTAGGTTGATTTAAGTCAAGGTAGAGGTGGACTCGGAATTAATGCAATCTGTATATACATCAGGCATATAGTCTTGTTTTCATGGCAAATGTTGGTTGGGATTTAGGGTGCTAATTAGTTCTGTTTTAGTTGAATATATAATCTGTAAAAAGTGGTCTGATAGTAACAACTCCAAGATGTAAGTGTCATATTGTTGTGCAACCACTATAACTAACGGGTATAATCTATCTTATTGCTTGAGGATTGCTCATAAACATGCACATGGAGAGCAGTTTAGTGCGTAATAGTTGATATTTTGTGTTCCATGTTTTTGCCGACAATGTCGTGTTTTATTATAATTCTCAGAATGAGACATATTTTGTGGGAGCAGTTAAGCCCTGCCTCTATCACCACTCTATGTCTTCTAGCCATACTTTATTGTTGAATTGTTTTCCACTTTGTTTTTATAGACAGAAAAATCTTGTTTTGTGGATGCCACCAGTGCCAGGGCTCTTTTACTTTTATGTAGATTCAGTAAGTAATAACAAAAATGGGTGCTGTTTCGTAAAATCTGCTTTGTGGATGTCCTAATCCTATGTAGAGTATACTCCTTTGCCGTTTTGCTTTTACTGTTCCTTTTGAATCAAATTGACCCATCTTCACCAAAACCATAGTGTCTATTGTTTAGTCTATAATCCCAAACAAATATACAATTATGTGCTTGCTTTGTAGTCATTCATATTCATTGATGAATTATAGTGTTGTTAGCATTAATCCTGCCGCTAAGCTCATCTTTCAATTATTATCAATTTATGTGATGTTAGCAATGGCTTCTGGCCAGCCGGCTAGGCCAAAATGAGAGTTGTTGTCTTTCTTTTTCCTTTCTTTAGGGTTTTGTGTGACATGAGAGACTATTGTCCTTTTTGACAGCAATGGACATTGGTCCTGGTCCTTCTCCTTAGAAGCATGAACTCAATTTAAATATGCTCACATACCCATCAAGCTACACACAGCATCCAATGAACTGTTTGTTACTTTCTTAAATTTGTCTCTCTTCACTCCCAATACATCACCTGATACTTTTATTGCATTGTGTTGAAATTGCCCAAACATTCAAACTCAGAAAAGGCTCTTTGCTCTGCCCCAACTTATTGACATTTTCCTACTTTATTCACAAGTTGATATAAATGAACCAACTCCCCATTTCACTTCTCTCCATCACCCATCTCTTCTTTCAATAGTGAGTTAGTGGCTTTTGATTTCAGTATCATCTTCAACTATGGCTGAGGAAGAGTGTATGAGCATGCTCTCTCTTCTATCTTTCCCAGTTCACTCACCAGATTATGATGATGACGAGTCTGGCAGCTCAACTCCACCATTCCACATCTCAGCTTCAGTTCCGTTCAAGTGGGAAGAGGAGCCTGGTAAGCCTATACAATGCACTACCTTGATCCACTTCACACCACCCATTTCTCTACAGCTCACTCCACCTCCAAGAATGGCACTGGTTGACTCAATCCCAAAAGTCACTACCATGACCAAGACCAAGACACACTCACCTACCACTGTCTTTGATGGACCATTTATGAGTCCTGAAAGAGGCTTGCTTGGTCCAATGGTTATGAGTAATGTAAACAAGATGGGTAAGAAGAAAGTTGGATGCAGGAGGCTATTTGGGTCATGGTCTTGGAGAGGAGGGAGGAGCAAGAGGAATGGTGAGTTAACTAAATGTGATGGAAATGGGTTTGGTGGAAGCTTTGTGTACCCTTCTTCAGCTTCAGCTTCATTTGATGATGGGAGAGAGTGTTGCAGTGAGTATGGTGGAGAAAGTGAATGTGTCATTGAACAGGTGAATGTTAGCAAGATGAAGAAAAGCAAGAGCTTTCTCAGTTTGACAAAGGTAAAAACATGAAGCTGACTCTTGTCCTATATATGTTTCTTGCCTTGTGAGTTACATGTGAAAACTCTTGAGCAGGTCATGCCATGGAAGGGAATCAAGTTGAAGAAAGATGGAGCTTCAACCTGAGTAAAACACAGATGAGCAAACCCTGTTATAAGACATTTGATGTGTATGTGTCCAGTCCAATCCAACAATATGTATAGAAACTATTTGCAGAAAAATCATAGCTTGTGTTTTGATTATGCCATATTTTACATTTACAAGTAGATTGTAATTTAACAGGACACTCAACATTGGATTGAAGTAATCATATAGGAAGGAAACGATAGAAATGATAAAAAGTTCTTGTGTGAATAATTGAAGCAAAGGGTATAATGATATGCTTATTGTTATTCAAGAGCAATCAGTGACTAACTTGTTATAGGAAAATATTCAAGATCCAAAGGATAACTAGCTTTTGTTTCGCGCTGCACCATTTCTTACATTCCATGAGAGCATATAACTCTCCATTCTGAGTGACTGTTCAATCAGGCATCTTTTAGTAGATGCGATCTGATTAGTTTACTCTAAACTAAACAACAAGGGGTGGTGGCGCAGTTGGCTAGCGCGTAGGTCTCATAGCTAAATTGAGTTATCCTGAGGTCGAGAGTTCGAGCCTCTCTCACCCCAAAGAGGATCTTTTAAGACAGTTCGCGAATAATGGTGTTTTTGCATTACCTTTAAATTATTTAGACAAACAAATAGTACCAAATCCATTTCAATTCTTGTAATCAAACGTACATCCTCAACCTCATAGCTAGGCAGCTTCAGTATCTCCGAGTGATGAGCTACCGGACACACATTGTACGCAGCAATACGCAAAATGCATTTAATCTATACCCCTATCAAGAACTTCTTGGCCAGAAACTTTAGTCTGATACCAACCTCGATACACATGTATGTAATGAACTGTGGCCCGTGTTTTAGTGTGTTATTGTAAGAAGCCATTTCTGCTTTCTGAATGTTTGAGCATCACCAATCTCACCCCCGATGGAAGTGCTGCCAGTCAATTTTTAAAATCAATGTTTGCTCAGCTCAGACTCTGCAAATGAGAATCAATGGCCAAAAGCAATATCAATCGGTCTCAGGTCCTGCGCAATTAATCCTTTAGCTGGGTGAACTTCACAGACCCATCACCACCACATGTAAGGAAGCCATGATTCACAACATTTATATCCGTAACTCCAGCCTGCAACATAAACATGAAACATAACTCATGGGGGAACCCAAATGGAAATATGAGAAGGCACATGTGTGAGAGTTAACTCTATTGTTCGGCCAACATTTCAACGTCAATATTCACTAAGGATTCCTAGTTTAGTGACTAAAATTTTCCGGATCATCAAGATGGAAGGAACACTGACGACTGACCTGAACTACACCACTATATCCTCTTGTGCTGGGCTGAAGAAAGGTGTGTCTTTCATGCAGTTTCTGCCAGTGATAGACTAGCCTCGCTTTCTGAGCATCCCAAAGTTTCACATCTCCGTCTTTGCTTCCAGTCAAGAATAAACTAGTATTTGGAATGGCAGCTATTTTTGTTACTGACCCTGAATAAAAGAAGTACACTATGTAACAACTAGTCTTTAAATCTTAAATAGGTAATATTATTAACATAAGAAACTGATGTCACATACCAATGTGCGCTTTTGGTATGTACCAAAGCATTCCATGACTCTTTTGGGGTGAATCTGTTCCTGAATTGGAATCTAGTTCTGTGTTACCGAGTGTCTTGTTCCTTTTCATTTTCCCAGTCGCCACATATCGAAAATCATGAAGGCCGATATCGCCATCTCTTCCACCGGTCACAATCAAAGGTGATATCGAGCCATTTCCTAATCCATTATCAAAAACCGCAATGGAATGTGCACCACCTCCATAACAGAAAAAACAGAATGTAAATAAATCAAATGAACAACAGGAAAGTAGAGGAAACTAATGCTGAAACGAAACTCTGGACCATTTGAACTCCAAATGAGATTCCTAGGGGTGAGGAAGCATCAAGGTATGTAAACATGTTTGTGTCATCCAATTAAAAGAGTAAGCAACAATGCCAATCTTTTTTCAGGTTACAATTGATCAGAAATATATTCGACAGTATATAAATATTTTCAACTAAATTAGTGAAGTTTTGTGAGAATACTGTACTGCCTGAAGGAACTGCTTTTGATTTGGTTGTATAATTTTTTATAACAGATTTTGTTGTATTTAAGAACTACACACATAGAGTAATCTCTGTTGTAGATCAGGTAATATGAATGCTAAAATAAGGAAGAGAGCATAGAGAAGGATGAAACCTTCATGACATCTGATTGAAGCACGAGATGTAGAAGGTGGTGCCAAGGTATCCCATATGACTGCATTGAAACCATCTGAACCATATCCCGATGCTGCCACGATTGACCCGCTGGCAGTAATATAAGTAATATCCCTGCAACCAGTGATCACTATGTAAATTAAACTAGCTAACATCAAGTATACTGTCACCGAGCCTTATTATTACATGGGACACTGACAAAAATCACCTTGACAATCATCAGTAAGTATAATCTTTCAGCGACCTTACGTTATTAAACGTTTGTAAATTTGGAATTTCCCCCTTTAGCAATAGGCTCAATATAATGGTTACATTCAGACCATAATGACAAAACCAGCAATATTAATCATATTCCCAATTATTCATGTGTTTGTAAGCGCGTGTATGGCAAGTATCATTAGCGAAGTCCCCAAAGCTACAGAACATGCCATGCACTAAATTCATGATAAAAATGGATTCAAGGACAGGGACAAGGCAAGACATACGATGCATAGCCGTCAAAACACGGAAGCGATTCCGTGGGCAGTATGTTGCTTTTTCCGCCTACTTCAAGTTGCCATGTACTTATTGTTCCATCTAATGCAGCTGTGGAAAATCTGTGCCCACAGGCATCAAATTCCAAAGCTGATATGGATGGAACAGCATATGGTGGAGGGCCACTAGAAGCCGGTAGAACTCCATATGTTGCAGTAGCCCTGTCCTTGCCAAACTGCAAAATTAATTTCCAGATAAGATGAATGCCATTTTTAATCGTACTCAACCACACTACTAGGTGTGTTCAGTGAAGACCGTAAGTACAAAATTGAGACCAACAAAAATCACAGCAAAATAAAAGCATATCAATATCGATAATGAGGATGAATCCCAAGTTCAGTTATGGGACAGTGCTTTAAAATGCGAAAGAGATGTACGTGAACATTGCAAATAATCTGTTGCACTTACTTTTGAGAAGTAAATGGCTAAATCACAAACTAACATTTGCATAAAAAATATGTAGGTCCTGCTCAAAAAGCACTTGGAATAGATAGCTACTTGGGGACCATTCAAAAGCATGGGAAATTTAGAAATGAATGGCAGCACAGTTCAGAATGGGATTGAAGCATAAGGTACCACCTACCTCCCATAAGTAAATGTGGGTGTTAGCAGATCCAACTAAAAAGTAGGGTCTCGAAGGGTGACTGGAAAAGGCACGTGAAATAGTATTGTTAACTGTGGCTGGCAGGTCAATCAATTGGTCTTCAACTTCCCAACCCAAATGGTATCCTTTATCATGCCCAATATTTCTTCCGAATTTAATCGGGGAACTTTCACTACCTGCTGCTTCTTCAACTTTGTTACTACCGATGCTAGCATCAGAACGGTCTGAGATTAACCCATCCCATCTATGCTGTGGCCAATCAGCCTCTGACCAGATATATTCGCTCTGATCAATGAAATGAGATCCATCATCCAGTTGAAAGAAAAGTATCCCCTGATCAGCATTTGAACATCACAAAGACAACCGAAGTTAATAAAAGATGATTAACAAGTATCAACACATTCAATAAGGTCAACCAAACACTGCATAAAACACTCAGAAAAAAGAGAAACTATTATTACAAGCTCCCAACTAATAAAGCGCAAACACCCACTGACTTCCCAAATTTGAGAAAGAAAAGCATGAACGCTCTAACAGTTCACATAGATAATGTTAGAATAAGGAAATAATGTAGGGTACATGTTGGACTTAAGGAAACATGAAGGACCAAGCTTGGGCAGTAAGTTTCTAAAGATATTCAAGGTTTCCTAAAGATATTCAAGGTTTCCTAAAGAAACCAAATCTTGATTATCTACTTACCTAAACCAACCTTAGCTAGGCCAACATGGTTTCCTAAGACTTGTATAAATACCCTACTTGTGTACTCTTGTTATTTAGTACAATCAATACTCTTTTCTCAACTTTTCTTTGTTTACTTCCTTACTTGTCATTCTTCCACACTCTACAAACTCAATATACTCTGAATTCTTTCATGGTATCAGGAGCAAGATCCTAAACAACTTCCGCACATAAAAAAAATCAAAATTTTTTTTTTCCACAAACTCTCGTCATGGATACTCGAGTTGTGGCAATACCAGTGGTCCTTAAGGGGCCTAATTATGTTCTATGGTCTAGAATGGCCAGAGTTACCTTGGGGAGTAAGGGGTTATGTTCTCATCTTGAGGGTGATAAGGCCCCCACAATTACTACCAAGGGAGATGATGGGAAACCTGTCACAAGATGTGATGAAGAGAAGTGGCTACAAGAGGACTTATTGGTGATGACCATACTACAAGCCTCTTTGGATGTGTCAATCCTTGAAGCCTACTCTTTTTGTGTGAATGCCAAAGCCCTGTGGGAGACACTTGAGAAGGTTTATGGCAACACAAGTAATCTGAGCCGTGTGTTTGAGGTCAAGAGGGCACTCAACACCCTAAGCCAAGATGATATGGAGTTCACAAAGCACTTTGGGAGGTTCAACACACTATGGGCAGAATTGGAGACATTGAGACCTCAAACTATTGATCCTGCAATCCTCAACAAAAGAAGGGAAGAAGATAAGGTGTTTGGGTTGCTGCAAACCCTAGATCACTCATACAAAGATCTTGTCAAACACATTCTAAGGGCAGACAAGCTCCCCTCCCTGGAAGAAGTGTGTGCACAAATTCAGAAGGAGCAAGGCTCTACTTATCTTTTTGAAGGGAAGAAGGAGTTAAATGTGGCTCATAGAGTTGTGGATGAAAAGGCTAACCAGGTGGTTAACAAAGTTGATGAGAGGAAGAGTTTGATGTGTGATCACTGCAAGAAAAGAGGCCATTTAAAAGACAAGTGTTGGATTCTGCACCCTCACTTGAAACCTGCCAAATTCAAGCAACCACAAGCCAATAAAGCTAATGAGGACTCAACCGGACCTAAGGAGGATCAATACTTGAAGAAATCAGACCTAGATGCTCTCCTCCATGCCTTTAAGGAGAGCATGGGTAAGTCCAATGGTATGTCTCTCTTTGCTTCTAATAAATCTGATTACTGTATAGTCGACTCTGGTGCTTCACATCATATGATGATTTCGAACTCCAAACTAATCAAAAACATTCAACCAACAAAAGGACAAGGGCTGTGTTCATTGGATATTCTGCCACCCAAAAAGGATACAAGTGCTATGATCCTGTTTCAAGAAAGGTCTTGGTATCCAGGGATGTGAAGTTCATGGAATCCAAAGCTTACTTTGACAAGGCAGGATGGGAGGAAGTGAAAGATATCTCAAACTCTCCATCAGACAAAGTTGCAGCTTTGAGAAGGATCATTGACAACTTCATCACCACACCTTCGGTCCCTAGCACATCTCCTTGTGTTCCCCATCCTGATCATGAGGGGGGAATACAGGATGATGCACATGATGAATCTGATGAAGATTCAACCACAACTCCTCAAGAAGTTGACTCATCAAGTCATGATCAGGAAGAGAACCAGGAGAGTTCAGATTCTGTGAATGAAGAAGATGAAGATCAAACTCAGAATGATCAAGAAGAGAATGAAGAAGAAGCTGATCAAGAACCAGAATCAATTCAAGCTGAGCAAACACAAACTCTAAGAAGAAGCACTAGGCTGAGGAAGTCTCCATCAAACTGGAAGATATTTTATAATGGTACTGCTGTTGCTTATCCTATTCAGTCTGTTGTTCTTTGGATGGGTTCCCAAAGGATCACCGAAGCTTCATCAGCAAGTTGGACGAAGGGGAAGTCCCTAAACCTATGAAGAGGCCAAAGACCACAAGGAATGGATGGCTGCAATTCAAGAAGAGACCAAAGCCATGGAGAGGAATGGAACTTGGCATGAATCTGATCTTCCCAAAGGTAAGAAGGCCGTGACCAGCAGATGGGTATTCACCATCAAATACAAGAGTGATGGACAGATTGAGAGGTACAAGCAAGGTTAGTGGCAAGAGGATTCACTCAAACATATGGGGAAGACTACCTTGACACTTTTGCACCTGTGGCCAAGCTCCATTCAGTTCGAGTCATCCTCTCAGTTGCTACAAACCTAGGATGGGATCTATGGCAGATGGATGTCAAGAATGCATTCCTACAAGGTGAGCTTGAAGAAGAAGTCTATATGCATCCTCCACCAGGGCTTGAAAGCATGGTCAAACCAGGTAAGGTTCTTAGGCTTAAGAAAGCTATCTATGGTCTAAAGCAATCACCAAGAGCATGGTACCACAAGCTGAGCACAACTCTCATCAAAAGAGGATTCACAAATCTCAAGCTGATCATACACTCTTCACCCTCACTACGCCATCAGGTATAGTTGTGATCCTTGTGTATGTTGATGATATCATCATCACAGGAGATGACAAACAAGGTATACTCGAAACTAAAACTTTTCTCAATTCGGTTTTTGATATTAAAGACTTGGGTGAACTAAAGTACTTTCTTGGTATTGAGATGTGCAACTCGAAAGAGGGGTTATTCTTATCACAAAGGAAGTACACACTTGATCTTTTGTGTGAAGCAGGAAAGCTTGGAGTGAAACCAGCAAAGACTCCACTTGAGGAAGGATACAAAGTCATACGTGAGGGGGAGATTGAAGAAAAGCCCTTTGAGGATGAAAAGCTGTACAGAAGGATGGTTGGTAAGTTGATTTATTTAACTATCACAAGACCTGATATATGTTTTCCGTGAATCAGGTTAGCCAGCATATGCAAACACCAAAGATGCACCATTGGCACATGGTAGAGAGGATTTTGAAGTACCTCAAAGGCACGGCTGGTCAAGGAATCTGGATGGGAAGGAATGGCAACACCGATGTGGTAGGTTATTGTGATGCAGATTGGGCAGGAGATAGGAATGATAGGAAATCAACCACAGGTTATTGCACCTTCATTGGAGGTAATCTCGTGACTTGGAGAAGCAAAAAACAGAAGGTGATCTCTTGTTCAAGCGCTGAGGCAGAGTATAGAGCCATGAGAAAGCTAACAAATGAATTGATATGGATTAAAGCTCTCCTCAACGACCTAGGCATCAAGATCAACACACCCATCACTATGCATTGTGACAATCAGGCGGCCATCCATATTGCATCCAACTCAGTGTTTCATGAGAGAACAAAGCATATAGAAGTGGACTGCCACAAGGTGAGAGAGGCTGTAGAGCAAGGAGTGATTCAGCTGAGCTACACAAAAAGTGAGCATCAACTAGCAGACATCTTCACAAAGGCTGCTAGTAGCAAGGTGTGTGAGTTCATCCATTCAAGGCTTGGACTCACAAGTGTCATCCCTTAGACATAACCCTGCCGAAGGTTCTTGTACTCTTTTTGTCCTAGGTATGGTTTTATCCCATGTGGTTTTCCATACTTAGGTTTTTAATGAGGCAAGGGCTCTAGGGTCCAAGCTTGTCTAAATCCTTTAGTCAAGCTTGAGGGGGAGTGTTAGAATAAGGAAATAATGTAGGGTACATGTTGGACTTAAGGAAACATGAAGGACCAAGCTTGGGCAGTAAGTTTCTAAAGATATTCAAGGTTTCCTAAAGATATTCAAGGTTTCCTAAAGAAACCAAATCTTGATTATCTACTTACCTAAACCAACCTTAGCTAGGCCAACATGGTTTCCTAAGACTTGTATAAATACCCTACTTGTGTACTCTTGTTATTTAGTACAATCAATACTCTTTTCTCAACTTTTCTTTGTTTACTTCCTTACTTGTCATTCTTCCACACTCTACAAACTCAATATACTCTGAATTCTTTCACCTTTTGAGTCTTTGTACTCTTCCAATCAAAAAAAATAGAATAAATTTAGTTGTTGAGAGGCGTTTGCTAAGCAGGGGCCAAATATAAACAACCGATCCTTATCTTCAAATTCAATACGTTTTGTGTCTTGTAAACCAGTTGACCAGCCTATACTTTCAATCATATCAAGATCCAGAGTGTGGCCATTTGGAATATTTCTAAATCATATTGCTAGTGTGAAACTCTTAAGTATTAAAATCAAAAAATCGAAATAAAGTCATCATTTGCGGCCTTTTTGGAAATAACTACTACTCATGTTTGTCATGCTTTTGTAGATGTTTTTATTATTCTCAGTCACGTCGACTAACAATTGTGTAGAGTTTTGGTGATATGTAAATACGTAGCATTTTTAAACATAGGATGCGACTGTTTTGTACATGTCAAGTTGTCACGTCACTGATAGTTTTCTAGGTTTAAAAGTGTGGCATGTAGTTAGGCATGGCAGAAAAGCATTGTATCAGATTCTTTAATTTATATTTATTGGTTGAATCAATATGTGAATAAAGTTGGGACATCTCTTAGGTTATGGGTTAAAAGTAGATGTTTGAATAATAATCATCTACCTTGTTTTTTTGAAAGAGAATTCTCTTTTCCTTTTGGAGAGAGAATTTTTGGAAATTATGAAATGGATTTTTCTTCTGAATCAATTCTATTTATTTTCATTCTATTTCTTCAACTTTCTTGTGGTCAGATCTATTTAGTTGTTAGTGGTGTCTGTTTTGAACTTTGGAGTTTTTGCTTCGTTTATGAGGCTAGTGAGTCGGTGGTGGAGGTTTTTGGGTGGCGCCTTGTGGTGGTTGTAGGGTGATGGTGGGTGTTTTGTGAGGTTGATGCGGTGGCTGTCCGCGGTGACTCTGGTGGTGGATGCGGCGGCTCGATGCTGGAGGTCTGAGCTGGTGTCTTGTGGTGGGATTGTGGTGGGTGCTTAGTGGCGGCTGAGGTTGCTGTGGCGGCTGTCCAGGGCGGTGCTTGAGGTGGATGAGGATAATGTTTAGTACGTGTGTCAATCATCTGTGAGGATAAGCATGAAGCAGTTATATTTAACTGACAAAATCTGTACATGTGTGCTGGTTTTCTTAGTTTTAGTTAACTCTAACTTTGTTATGGGGTAGGCAAATTGATTTTCATGACTCAGGTTATTTGTTTTATTTGTTCTGTCTGAAGATCATGCTAGATTTGTCTAGCTTTTACGGTCCTCACCTTGTATTATCGTGGCTTTTAGCCTTTCTTAATCAAAAAAGAAAAAAAAAAGTAGATGTTTGAATAATTATAATCAATGGAGACATTGGTCTACATTAACCGAATAAGTGATATGTTAGGTTATACTGAACCATGAATAAAGATAAATAAACATATGCGGTTGAATCAAATTGGGGATTGGTTTAATATTAGTTTGAGAATTTATCATAACATAAAAGCGAAGTTGAACTATTACATAATATGAAACTCAATTTGATATCATTGAAACCAATAATGAGTTTCTCAATTGATCCAGTTTACAAATGCAATGAAATAATTACTTTTTATGGTTGGGATCAACTAGGGAAATAATTACAAGGTTTTACATATATTGTAGGTATATTGATTAGCTAATCTCATTGACTGCAGGAGAATCATGGTTCAGTAAATGCAGAAGGTCAACAAGCAATCTGCGCAGGTTATGATGCAGTTAATGGCATTCAAATGACTGTTACGAATTTGTAATTAATGGTAGTTAATTGATAGGGGTTACTAAATAGTTTGAATCGTGTCTAGCATGTATATAAGAGTGTTAAGGTTTTACAGGAAATCTGTGTCATTGTTTTGCTGTTGTTTCTTCGTGTGTGTGCTCCGATCTATATCATGCTCATCCGCTGCGTATCAAATCTCAATATATATAATAATAAATATATTTAAAAACGTCAAATGACTATCAACTGAAAATATTAAACGCTAACAAAAACACATTTGGAGAGGACATGGTGGCCACAAATTCGAATTTTCTTGTATGGCAATTTGGCTACAAATGGAACATTTTTAGCTAGGGACCATTTGAGGGAAGGTTCATTGCAACGTCGGACGACGAATTACAGTTGTTTGGACCCGTGTTCGTACAATGATGGTCCATTGACATTGACGTAACTAACCAATACGTGGTTGGTTGAGCTTATACTTTTACAGTAGGCAAGATAACAAAATACTAGATTCTAACACTTACATAGCTGGTACGTACTGTAATCAAAGTTCCTTAAAAAGCAAATTCAATACTTTGTTTTATCAGATTAATTACATGTGCTTCATGAGCTGCTACTTTGCTCATATTTCATCTACATTTCAACGCTTAATTTTAGTAAAATCGTGTGTTCTATTTTTTACAATTATGTATATGCGCCTTGCGGATTGAGATTCAGTGCAGCGTACAACACTTTACAGCTAAAAGTTAAATGACGTTGTTTTGAGTTAATGAGATTAAAACTACGTAGTTTTATTCAACAATTTAAACTTGGGTTTTAGTAAAACAGCGTTATTTTGATATAATTCAGATCAAAATTACATCTTTTTACGAGTAAATTTTAAAATTTAAATAAATGCTGTATTTAGCTGTAGGGAGTATGAGATCCGCGCGTGCTTTGTTTTGATAACAAAAGAGCAACTGCCAACCTGTACAGGTCTTGTGTGGCTAGGAGACGAGCTTTGCGAGACAAATTTATTTACAACTTATCAAAGAGGGAACCACAAACAGATTGAAGATGTAATAGGACACGTGGGTGGTCACAACTATATTACACGTATTAGGTCCAAAAACTAGCCAGACAGTACTCCCTCCGTCCCACAAAGTTTGTCCACCTTTTTGATTATTTGTGAGGTATAAAATAATCAAAATGGACAAACATAGTGGGACGGAGGGAGTATAATTTATAGGCACTAGCATCACATTCAATCCTGCCTTCCCAAAGAAAGTAGTAAGATCCAACTAGTTAAAAACACTTTAATATTACTGGTTTGGGTCAAGACCTATAGGGACATCATGTTTTTATAAGATGAGAGAACTTAATAATAACTATTGATTTGATTAATTTTATGATTAATATTAATTGATTTTTAATATTTTGAATTTAAAATCTCATCATTGGATTGTTCGTAACCAACGATACGTTTATGTCTCACTGTTTCACTAAAATATATATGTCCACCTTGTTCTTTACTCTATTGATTAAAAATTTGTAAAAATATATTTACCTAACCTGAAAGTTGAAGTACTGAAATTGGTGTTAATAAATATCAATTATTTATTCATAAAGTATGTGATAAGGATACAAAACTGTGTTTAAATCTGTAAGTAATAATGAACATTGTTCATGAATTTACAAAATATTGTTTGAAGAAACCATATTGGATGAATCTTCTTTAATTAAATGTATGTGTTAAATGACTGTTGTTGTCATTTTGTCTAAATCTTTTGTGAAATGAGGCTATTTTGTTTGGTGTAAAGTGTTACTAACATCATTAAATCCCATTACTGAGTATTTTTAATCGATTTACATCATTAAATCCCATTACTTATGTAAAAATAACAACACTATGATTGTGTTTTGTTCCACATATCATGTGGGATATTAAGTTATTGTAAGACGGAATTAAACGTTTGAGAGACGGTTGAATTGGCGAAAAACACGGGGCGTTGAATGTGAAAGTTTTTTTAATTTTAAATCTCATCTATTGAATTATTTGAAATCGACGAATGAGATAGTGTCCTACGATCTCACTAAATATTGATTGTCCTTCTAAAACTTTTCCATTGTTCCACATATTTCAAATTGTCAAAATGAATCAACAAAAATTGCTCTTATTGAATATGCATTCAAACCCAATTCATCAAATCAAAAATACAAAATCATCACAAATTCCAAATCCCTTGAATTGGAATTCATCAATGAAACCCTTTTCCACCTCCAATCATCCAAACCACACCATGCAAACTAATCTACAAATTTCTAACTAGCAATACATTACAAGTCGTTTAGTGCACAATGAGCAGAAATACTTGCGCTTGATTTTGAAACAGAGTGGCAAACAACAAAGCATCCTCTGACTCTCCACATCCACAGCTTCAACCTTTCCTTTACAATAAGGACATGCTCCAGGCGCTTGCTGTCTTCCCAGCTCCTTCACATCCGCTCCACATATTAAATCGAATAAACACATTCTTAATATCTCCGAACTGGCCGGGTGTTTCAGGTGTGTTCTGACAGCTTCTGTGTTTTGTAACTTTGTATGGTGGTGAGAGAGATTGAATTGAAAACTGTGTGTTGAGAGTTTAAGAGGTTGGGAGTGATTTATAGAAGATGAGATGAGATGAGACCGACAACAATGATGTACAAAATCTAGTTTAATAAACATTGTTTGGAAAATTATATTACGGGAAGAAATCTTAGGTTACTAATTTTATGATTATATGGATTCACTTTTGTTATTATAATGAGAGTTGTGTTGGGACACGTGGAGGTTATTTTTGGTAAGATTTGAACCGTACTGAAATTACGGAATAGTGTATTTTAAAGCAAGCATTTTCTTATTATTGAACTGAATTTGAACTTCAATAATATCTTAATTAATTAGATATTTTAGTGCAATTTATTTTGGCTAATGAGCTGTTTTTCACTTTTATGTATATAAATAGTAAAAAATTAAATTTATAATATCAGTGTTGGGTTGAAAAAAAGAAAAAAGTGAGAGATGGTTTTCTATAATTAATAAATATGTTTAAGATTAAAATATTAATTTATCACATGATAAAAGTCGACCCAACCATTAGTGTGTATAATTTCTTCAAGCAAACACAGACTTTTTTATCAAATAATTTTTTGCAGCAATTTCCTTGAACAATCAATTTCTAAGAAAGAATGTCGAAGGGTGATTTTGTTCATTGACTTGTTCATGATTAGGGTTTTTTTCCAACGTGTTTTCCATTTATATTTTTTATATTTCTTACGTATGTTGGACATATAACAAACAAACCGTGTGGTTTCACGTCAACCTTAACGCAACAAACTATTAGACACCCAATGATTAAATAAAAAGCTTCGTCGACTCTGCCCCAATCTTTTTAAAAGATTATAGTTATGTTTTGTTTCTAAAATAACAAACTTATTTTTTTTAATCATGATTTTTTAATAAAAGATCATAACACTCGACTTAATAATATAAATACAATTTAATTTCATCAACTACACCATTAACATCTAGGGAGAAGTTCATGTGAGACATCATCAATTATCTAAGACGGTGGGACGTAATTATAATCGTTGATATGCATCAATCCAACGGTCAATATCAGTAACCGCCTAACTCAACCGTCCCTGCAATATGTGCATATAAATCCTAAATTTAATTGAAAATCAAATCAATCACAGCCAACCGATTTAAAGAATCAACGGTTAGGATAATGTCTTACTGTCTTACATATATATACCATCCCTCATGATCTCAACCCATACACCTTATATAACAAATATTTTTAAAAGTCGCAATTAGCCTGTTGTAAAACATGCTACGCAACACATTTTTATTATTGTACATGTTACATGTTGCGTATGCTTTCTTTTGCAACAAAATATTTTGCGACAAATATGATATGGTGCATGTTAACATATGTCACAAACGCTTCTGCAACCAATATTATGAATTGCATAGGTCCACATATGCAGTGGCGGATCAAGCCATTCAATACAAGGGGTAAAAAATTAAAAAAGTAATATGTATCTCATACAAAAAGACGACCAAGAGATAGTTAAACTGACAATAAAACATAAATGTACGTTATAGCTATATAATCACTTTGCCGCCAAAGGTGGTAAAAATGCAGAATTTGCTTGCGAATCTTCATGTCCAGAAAATAGCCGATTTCAACTTCGTTGTGGATACTCTTAAACGCATCTCTCTCAATATAACACACCAAACAATCATTGAGAAACTCATCTCCAATTTTATTACGCAAATCCGTCTTAACAAGTTTCATTACAGAGAAAGCTCTTTCAACTGTAGTTGTCGCTACTGGTGGCACCAAAAACAACTCAATAAATTTATCCATACTCACATCACCTAATTTACAAACAATAACAATCAATAAAATTTAAATGTTTATGACAATCTAAAATTCAAAATAAATGAATAATAGAATCAAGACTAACTCAAAATTGATTGAATAAAGGACTAACCTTAAATTGAGTGAATAAAAGGCTATTTTTGTACAACTGTCTAAAAGATTGTGTTAATGGAGATGAGAGATCATAAATTAGAGTTATTGATGGGCTGAAATTTGATATGGGATTGGGTAATAAATGTGTAGAATATTTAATTTAGAAATTAGGGGGCACAAGACCCCTAATCCCCTCCCTAGAACCGCCTATGCACATATGCAACACTTTTTCACATAAATCAGCATATACGACATACTTTTTGTAACACCTATACTTTGTCTATAAAATAATTATTCACATGCGTCCGCACATATTCTTCTATAACGTTATAAATTTTGCGAACTTTGATCTTTATTGACCAATCTTTTTTTCAATGTCATTAAGATAAAAAATGAAAAGATTGCACGAACAATTTTATTTTTCAACGAGCATTAAGGATGGCCTTACTCACAGTCATCATTTCGGACCTCCATATGGCTTTTAAATGATAATGCAACACTTATCAACATGGGGCATGATGGTAGGAGCTGTTGGTGACTTGGAGGGTGAATGGGTGACTGGGCTGGGGATGGGCTTTAGGGTTTATGACCGGAATGGGTGGTGATGTTGAAGGTGCAAGGTTGAAGGTCGTGTGGTGGATCTTACGGATTGGTTGAAAACAAGAGGCCGACATGGTCGAAGAAGAGGAGGCGACAAACAGTGAAGGCAACGAATTATTTTGTTACAAATATATATAGGATGAAAGAGATCAATGATGACATTTATTTGTACGTAGAACAGTAGGACATCATCTTAACCGTTGATTTCTTATAATCTAAAGGTTGAGATTAATAATCGTCTTTCTCAACCGCCCGTGTATATTGCATATTCAACTACCTATTTAAATTAAAAACCAACTTAATCTCAATCGTCAGATCAATCAAAATCAACGGTTGAGATCGTGTCCCTCTGTCTTACAAAAGTCACTTGTCCTCCTAAATCCTTAATTGGTTAAGTCTTTACTAAGAACAAAGACGCAGTTCACAAAATAAACAAACACAATCGGAATATCTAAATTACACAACAAACTAATACAAATTAATAGGTCTCGAGTTCGAGTCATGGGATAGGAGTGAATTCCGATAATCGCTTTTTATAAAATTAAAAAAAAACTAACGAATGGAACTGGCTTAGACGTTTTAAACAGAGAGGCGACAGCAAAAAATGTCCAAGTTATACATACTAAAACTCCACTTCTCAGGTACGGTTATCATTAGTAATACAGCACTAAACAGTAATAATGAACAGTAACACCGTGAACAGAGCAGATGAACAATGTGTTGGAACTTTTGTATTTTCATGAGCGAAAGAAAATTTGGATGCCTCCCAACGTATGAGCCAGATCGAATAGTGAGTGTCAATTTTGAAATTCTTGCAATGTTTAGTACGATAAAACTATTTGAGTTTAATATTGTTTTATTTATGCCACAAAACTACGTAGTTTTGAGATATATTATTTGATCATATTATTATTAAAAGCTTATTGGGCTTTCACTTAGAAATTTGATCGATTAATCAATTCAAATTAAACCGCTTAACAAGATGATGACGACGTTTGACGGTTACGGAGAACCGTCTCGTGTAGGCTTATCAAAAGTGATGTTATCTTCCTCGTCGAATATACAATTTAAGAAAACAATTCTCGAGTGAGTGTGAGTACCGGTGGTGAGTGGTTCTTGTGGTGTGCGTTTGTGTTGATAGCCGTAGATTGTTTCGTTTCGTGAGTGAACTTAAGATGCATTAGCTTGCACTGATCATCGTTGTATCTCGAGAAGGTGTTGCCGGTGAATTCAACACTTACGAGATGAAAATCTACCTTTAAGGAGAGCGTCAAGCATGCCTCGATTTTGTTCCTTCAAAACCAGTCTGATATCGTATATGTTGTTTATCTTATGTGTAATTGAATCTGTTGTTTATCTCGGTGTAAATTACTTTAAAATAGTGTAGATTTTAATCTTACTGTGAGTTGTATGATTTGAAATCGTTTACTTTTTTAGTTGTTTTGAAGTTAGCTTTAGCTTATCTACATCGGGTTCGGTTCCTTTGCTACCCCCTACATTTGTGCAAATTGACATTTTTACTATTTGCATGTTTGACTTAACTGTATGCACGTTTCAATATGCATTTGTGCAGTTGATCCAACGGTCGATTTTGGGGGTCGCAGAGATCGCAGAGATTTGGAGAAGTCGTAATTGAACCCAACTCTCTACATCAATAGGTTTCGTCGATTACTATGCATGTTTTGTGTCTTGTCTCGATTACTATGTATTGATTTTAAAAATGTTCATAACTTGCTGCAATTTGCATGCTTGTTGGATATTGGTGCATGTGGTATTCACTAAAATACATCCCTTTGTTTGATTAATTGTCTAATCATTGTTTGTAACGAGATTGTAAATCATTGTATAAGTGCTACTTATCAAATACTGTTTAGTTATTTGATTACTGCAGATTTCTAGTAAGTTGTCAGTCATGCAAACGAGTTTCTGAAACCAAAGGAAATGAATACAAAATCAAAATTGTGGTTGGAGCTTGCTCGACAATCTCTTGGAATGGCAATCGATCTCCGAAGAATGTCCTGTCACTACACGGTCATGAAGAAGGCAAAATAAAAGTATCTTCTACTATCACCGAAATCAAAACACACAAATCAAAACTCACAAATCAAAACTCACAAATCAAAACTCATTCACACACACTCAAAATACTGAAATCAAATATCACTCACACACACTCAAAATACTGAAATCAAATATCACTCACACACACTCAAAATACTGAAATCAAATCTCACTCACACACACTCAAAATACTGAAATCAAATCTCACTCACACACACTCAAAATAAGGAGATTTTTTTCATTATCAATTCAATCAGTAAAGAGAAAGAAAGCATGCATAATTCATGGAGAGCAGGCACCTCTTCAAACGGTTAATCCTTCTGCGTCCATTGCAGTTGGAACTACTCAGGCAAAACTCATTGACTTTTTCCACACTCACTCCATAAACGACAGTCATTAGAATTGGGTTTTTACCAGCCCACTTTTGCTACTCTCCTAACACAATACTATGTCGTTTTGTGTTAATAGATAATTAATTTACTTGTTACAAAATTACATTGTTTGGTGACATTAAACCATTTATTTTCATCACATCAAATTGAACCAATTTTCAACATTATTCACTACACATTGACTCCATATGCCTCTAGCATTTCTCATTCAATATTAGACTTAGCTTTGATCTCGCTTTGATGGACTTAACATTTATATGCTTCCATAGATTTCGGGTTGATCCACAAACTTTTCAAGCTCAATGTCTAACGCCAACGCCTTTTTTTTAGTACGCAATCAATGCAAATTTTGTCAACTAATAATAAACACATGTACCGCAAAACTCAGTTTTAAAGATAAGACAGAGTACAAAGGATATTCAGGTTCATCTTCTACTTTTCGGGTTAAGGAAAAACATGGAGTAGGACTTCAAGAGCTTCAAGCATCTGGACTGTAGTTTCATCCCATAAAATTGGCATTTAGAGGCTCAGGGTTATAATTTATCCGAGGTAGTAACGCCAACGCCTAACTTATGTTATTTGTGACTTGTTCCAATTAAATTTCAAACTTTTTCTCTCTTCATGTCAGCTTGTGTTTCTCGTACTCCACTTTTTCAATCCAAGTCCAAACCCCCGCACAATTTAACTATGAGTTTTGTTATGAACATTAATATTGTTAGGACCGTGATTCGTTGCACCTTACGAGGTCTAGGAACTGTTAAGGACCTAAACCAAGTTTGCCTCAGAATATAAACGCAGCAGAAATATGTCTAAATATTCTTTATTAATCTAAAGACTGTACAAATACCTACAATATTCGTACACATGTAATAGTTTTACTAATTAACACAAAATAAGTCACATATACCTGATGGTCCCGGACCGCCAATCGCTACTCCAGAGACAAGTACCTCCGACGATTCCGAATCGCCCACTTCGTCTCCTCCAATGATGAGTATCCTCAGCAGATCCGTAACTCAATGCCTAGTGAGTAATATCAGATGCTCCACTCGAAACTGGGACAGGTCCTCCGACAAGTCCTCCTCTGAACAACCACCTCCTGTGGTACCTGAAGACAATCACCTCCTGTGATGTCTGTCCTGAGCCAACCACCTCCTGTGGTCGCTGACCTGAGACCATCACCTCCTGTGATATCTCCTTGAGACAACCACCTCATGTGGTCGCTGACCTGAGACCATCACCTCCTGTGATATCTCCTTTGAGTGTGTTTCACCACTTCATTTTGGTACAGGGCTAAGTCACATACACCTGATGGTCTCGGACCACCAATCGCAACTCCAAACAAGTCCTCATGTTCTAAACCCTTGACTTCGTCTCCTCCGGTGAGTTTCTCAGCGATTCCGAATTGCTCTCTAAACTCTCACTGGATTGCCCTCTTTTGGGGTGTGATTGCACCACTTATGAGCTGCTCCTTGTCTGAGAATAAATCGGGGTTGTTCCAAATATGACATTTGCCCACTGCTCCACTCCTAAAATTCAGCTCATGTCCCTCCGTGATTCTCTCTAACAAACTGACTCGGTTTGTCATCATTCACGAAGTATAATGTCTCTCCAAGAAGTGCAAGTCAGCTCCAATGTCTCTCCACACTTTTCTCAACCGACGCTTGACTTCTTCTCGGACTGTTGTGACTTCAAGTCCCTTTGCGTCCGACGTAGGTTCTTGTTCCTCTCCTGTGTCCGCCTAGTACATGTACCTTCACATTCAACTCAGGTATTAGTCGAATATTGTCATCATCAAAATCCACTGGGATACATATTCCAACAAATATTCATTGTGTACCTTCTTTCAAATTTATCAAAATATTCTCGAATATGATACGTGCAGAAATATATGCACGAGATTACTCTTTCATTACTTGGTTCCACGTGTCATCACACTGCCTCGATTCAGATTCTCAAATTCACGTGGCAGATTTCCATTGGCCACAGCGACAACTAACACGTAACATTACACGGACGTATTCACACTTAAAACTCAGCCCCTGTACTTTACTCAAATTCCAAACAAGCCCCCATATATATAAAAACTCATTGTTCAATCGGCGACGACATCCGTCTCGATCTCTCCAGATTCCGATTAAATTCAGCTGCGAACGACGACAATCGATTCAACGCGGGTCTCAATCTCTATCCTCCTTTGATGGCGGAACAGTCCGAACTCCGAGATGCGACGTCTCAAACTCCGTCAAACGTAATGATTTTATTCCGTTGTTAGTCAACTCTTTTCAAAAACGTAATTCGGTTGAGAATCGTGATCGTCTTTTTATAGTGTGATTCAAGGATTGATATTTAGCAGGTTTGAATTATTAATTTTTGTTTTTGATGGTTTTTAGGTAGCTGATTTGGGTGCATCATCAATTGGTGGTATGCAAATGTTCCCTACAATGTATCCTGCTTTTATTCCAAATTTCATCACAAATGAAATTCAAGAACACTCGAATCGAGGAGCTGGGTTATATGCTGTTCCTGTTCTCCCATTCGGTGGGTCTGTATCCGGACATATTCCAAACACTCTTATTCCGCTCACATACAGTGTACCTACGTGAGTGTTATTTTTGTGTTAGAATATTTTGATTTACTTATGAGAAGTGTAAATTTTCACTTAAAACTTTATGAATAGCGGAATGCTGTCTGAAAAAGTACAACATTAAACCATCTGTGAACTAGATATTGATTGCGAGGTGGTTGATTATTGTCTTATATTGTAGGGCGAGTTTAGAGGAGAGTGGAGCAACTGGCCAAGAAAATGAACCAGTGGGTCCTGAAGGTGCTCAACCACAGCAGCAAATAGGACCTGAAGGGCGGGTCAGACAGTTACAAATTGCAATACATGTTGACTTGTTATTGTTGCTCAAGTTGATTGCTGTGATATACTTGTTTCACCAAGATGGATCAAGGCAACGACTTGCTCTTCTTGTGTTTCTCGCCTCTATTGTCTACTTGTAAGTCCTTAAAATTTCATATTTGACCATTTACTTAAGGCATCAAATCGATATCATATCATGTATAGTGGTGAACGAAACATTCCAAAGTTGTCATGCTGTTTTTTATATTACAGGTATCAAACTGGAGCCCTTGAACCTTTAAGGCGATGGCTTACAAGATCCTTGAATAGGGTACCGCAACCAGCAAGACCTCCTAGAGATGCACTTCCTCCTGATGATGTGAATCTAGAAAATGAAAATGCTGTATTGGCAGGTGATTTGAGTTACTTGTTCTATCTCCTTCCTTTTCCCCTTATGCATGAGTTGTGGAGCAGGTTATCACGTTTACTAGTTGATTCTATTTTTCTTTTATCAAGAGTAGTGGATCTGATTCCATTTAGCAAAATAAGTATTATCTGATCATGTGTTTGGGTATTTTAGAAGCTTGTTTCTTAATAATAGTATTTTGATGCAGAGAGGAGACAGGAGGTTGAGAGAGGAGTTGAGGCTGAGAATGATGAGCAGGCTGTTGGAGATGGGAATATGGAACATGTAAACAACCAACAAGGCGTGGAGGAAGCAGTGGGCAGACGAAATGACAACCCGTTGTGGGTACTGATGAAGGAGATACAGATATTTGTGCTTGGGTTCATTACTTCCCTCCTTCCTGGCTTCCATCAACACTTGGATTAATTTTGAATGAAAAGAAGGGGATGAATGTGAAGAAAGAAAAGTAATAGTAGCAGAAATAGTTGTAAAGATCCTTTAAGTTCCAAAAAACATACTCTAAGAAACCTTGAATATCTTCTTTAAGTTACAAACGAAGCACTGTCTTTTTCTGTGTTCTAGACTGATTGGCTTCAATATCTGCCTGAACTTGAGTAAAAATAATTTGAGTATAATTTATAAATGAAAAGCCTTGCCTACTAAACCCTACCTTAACTAAATTTGTACGTGCAGTGCTGATTGATCAAGTATGTATGTATCTAGCAAGTGTTTTCTCAATGATGAATGATTCCATTAGCAAAAATGTACATGCACTCTTCCAATCTTTGATCTATTCCATTTCCATAGCCAGCCTTTTTATTTTTTAGACTTCTAAAATATGCATTATACAGAAGGATTATAGTAGGTAAGAGAATAAGATCCATGTGATATTCACATTTCAGAAAGCAGATTGCTTATTTTTCTGAGCTCTCTCAGTGCTGCCACAACATCAACTTGTCCCTGGTCAACTATTTTACTGGTCGATAATTTCTCCAATGAGGTACCACTGGTGTTTTCGGGTCTGAGAACTGATTCAATGATCTGCAAGCCAGTTAGAAAGAAATTGCATCAGTAATTAAGTCTTTCCTACTCCCAGAATACGGCTTGTCAACAAAGGGGTAACTATATGTTCTTGCAAAAACCACACAAAGGCTATAAAATTAAAATAACCTCAACAAATGGGTGAAATCAAATGTCGGAGTTTTCAAATGTTACCTGGATATTTTCCAGCATAGACTGGCTGAGACTCCTCAGAGTAGTAGAGGATTCTTTACAGTTTATAACATCCGTCTTACCATCAGTGGATAATTTACTACCCGTAGTGCCTTTCACAGAATCTGACACCGCGATGGGAGATTTAGAATTTTCTAGGCAGCCTCGTTCTGATGTCCCCTCATCAGCAGAATTTCTTCCAAACCTCCACAACCACTGAAACTTCCCAGAAGGCTTCCGGTCCTTTAATTTGGGAACAGATTGCCCTTCCAAGTCATTGTTGTTTTCAGAAGTCGGCGCGGTAGCATCTAAAGGATCAGAGCTCATAGGTCTGATATCTGTCGTAGCTTCATATGTTGAATCTTTTGATTCGTCGTAAATATCATCAACTGACAAATTTGAAGCAACACTACTTCGTTCTGAAGCAGTTTCGTGTTCACTAGCTTTACTAGAGGGACTAGCAGAAGCTGAGTGGATGAAATAATTATCCTTGTTGACACAGTTTCCATTCAAACATGCACTCTCATCCTGATTAGTGCAATTATGATCTTTCACATCTATTTCAATCACACTTTTCTCCGAATCACTTCCATTCTCATTTCCGCAAGCAGTTGGTGCGGGCGGAAATAAAGCATTATCCTTGCTGTCAGGGTTTCCATCTGAAGAGCGCCCTTCACTTTGAATTACGTCATTTCCAACTTTCTCCTCTCTTTCCAGACTGTTAGAGTCATTTTCCACAGACAGTGACTGATTGTTTTCTGAGTTGCATTCATCTTTGTCTAATCCAAGCTCCATTGTCAGGTCTGCAAGCAAATTCCGCCTTACAGACGAACTTGGTTCCTTCAAGCCATTCTTCACCTTTAAAGAAGGCGGTTCTGAATCAGCTCTAGAGAGGAATTTCACCTTATCAGACCACCTCCTTTTGTTACTTGATACTCTTTTCACTGAACTATTTTGACTAAGCTCTTCTGCCTTTTGAATGAACCTCCATTTTTCTTCCCAGTAGCTTTCGGGTACTGCACTTACTGCTGTTGCTGGAGACACAGAACTAGACGGCATATTATTCCCTGTCACAAACATGGACTTGCTCCTATAGTGAGAACTCTTAGATGAAGTGACATGTGATGATGTATTGGCTTCCATAGCAAAAGTTTGAAGTGATCTTGCCTTGACAATAAGCTTCTTGACACTAACATTATCAGGGAAATTTAACAGTCGCTGAAGACACGATGTAGCATTTTCAGAGGCAAGTAGAGAAGATCTCAAGTGAAGTATCATCGAAAGTGCTAGAGAAGCAATAAATGCACCTCGCTGTGAAGTGAGAATCGTGAATGTAGGCCCTGTATCTTCTGTTCCTCTGTCCAATTTACTGTTGTCGGATGCAAATATCTCATCCCAGATTTGTAAGAGATTTAAAAGTGAAAATTCCCTTCCAAATAAAACCCTCAGCCAGCGAAGTCCAAAGTACTGAGGCTCAACCCCCAGCTCGATAAGGTGACTGTGGAGAGAAGAATCTGCTACAGAAAGTAGATGATACAATGCTGATGACGCTTCAATTATAGGAGGAACGTTATTGTGATTCCCAATAGCAGGAGCGGGAGAAAAGAATTCTGACAAGGCAACTGTTCCGTGCGAGCCACTCATCAATGCATCAAACATGCAATACGCATCATGTTCCATGAATTTCTGGGACAAAACAACTCCCAGCTCACCTTCTGCTCCATAGGCATCACTTAGCGATATAACGTTCTTTACTTTGGGATCAAGTTCATCAAAACAGCTGCGTTTTGAGGGATGCGTATGCGAGTCTGAGCAATCATCTATTGAATCTTGAAAACTTTGAGGACCAGAACCATATATGCAGTCATAATTTGGAAATGCTATTTCTTCAAAGTACTCAGTGAACTGATCCTTGTAATTATTTTGGACTTCAGAAAGATGCTCCACATCAACATGAAGAACATATAAAAAAGGAGCAAGGAGTTCATGCATTCCTGTAAATAACACGTTCAGAGTTCAGACACTCGTATGTAGCTAAAAATCAGTTAACTTTGAGGAAGACGCATTAGTATGATACAATAAATCAAAAGCAGGAAGACATCAAGTGAAAAAGGGAAAGGCCTCAGGCAGAAGTTGGCAACACATTAATTCGTTTTTGGTTCAAGGATTGTGCTTGAAAACAAATGTAACTGCTTAGGAGTTTGTATGAACATGCCCTCAAAGTGACTGCCCTTAAAGGAAGGATTTTGCAATTGACAAACCATGCCGGAGGTAGACCCAATTACCCACTTAGCCAAGAGAAGGAAGAAGGGGATTACCTTGTCTATAACCACATTCAGGATGTCTGAGGCACCACAATAGCAGGATTCGGCGTAGCATACTTTGACAAGATGGAGTCTGAAAGTTCTTCCGTGTTCTGGATATAGGCGCGAGAGTCGCTGGTCTACCGTTTTCCTCGAGCTCGGCGTTACGGAATCGTAGTTGCTGTCTACAAACACAAACATAACCTCCAGTTAGCCCAGTCCATTCAAAAGAAAACCGTTGCTGCATTAGAATGAGGGAAAAGCAAGTAGTAAAACTCACCAGGATTCTGAGACAACGGGTCATCAATGACAACTTCTGGAGAGCTTTTAACATCTTTCCGAATATGTGGATCGACAAGGAGAGACCTCCTCAGTCCAGCATATCTGGCAACACAAATGCAACTCAGAAATGTAAGAAATTGGTTCCAGTATCAGTTTCCATAACCGTAAGATAATACATGAAGTGCATCATCTTGTGATTCCTTGCATCTCAACCTCATATCAACTTAGTGAACTCATTTTGCATATGTCATAACACTCAATGAACATGGTCAATCACTCTATCATATATTCCAATCTACTACTTCACAAACATATCAATCAACCAAAAGTCATAAAACCAGCAGTAGCGTTACCTCCGCCGACAATCAGCAGTAACACGACGAATCTCATCCGTAGAGCTCGTAGACGGAAGAATTCCAAGATCAATACGCCACCGCACACTTCTAAGATCTTCAAAACACCGACTCACCTCACCATCACCAACCAGCAGCGCAAAATCTCCCACCGCTTCCGTACGTGTCGCTCCCGGTGACGGCGACTCCCTCGACGCATCCGGCGCCATCTTTCAACACCAAAACCGTGACAAACTCCCTCCGGATTACCGCAAAGTAGATTATAAAACTCGCAGTTGATCGATCAATCAATCAATTAATCCTCGGAAGTCAAAGTCGGTCAACGTTGATGGAATCGGTATTGGCGGAAATGGAGAAAATTAGGGCAGAAGATGAAAGCGGAAAATCAGGGAGAAGAGCGGAGAGGAGGAGAGAAGAAGAAGATCATCTCTTCAGATGCTTCCGCAAATATTCGCATTTTTATTTATTGCATTTTTGTTTTTTATGGATTTTTTTCCTTCTTAAAGGATCGAAGGATTAAGTATGGAGGGGAAGTATCATGTGGAACCCCCTTTTCATGAATCTATGAATCTCCTTCATCACCGTTGATTGCATTTTTTATGTGCACCAGATTTTGCCACGTGTTTGCATTTTTTAAATGCACACGTGAGTTGCACATGACAAATGCACACGTGAGTTGCACATGCTCATTAATGCGCTGACACAATCTGGTGCGTTCAAAATGCAAACAGTAAATGCAATCAACGGCTGCAAAGGGGATCCATAGATCCATGAAAATGGGGGGTTCCACATGATACTTTTCCTTAGTATGTAACTAATAAAAATTAACGACATTACGATTTGCATTAAAGCGTCATTTGGTAAAAAATTGATTTATTTTGAGTGGAAAAACATTTTGGATAAAGATTTTTTAGCATGAAATATTATTAGATGGTTTGACCGTTCGAAGAAGGAGATGATAGAACGAATGACTTATCGTAAGATTACTTCATTATACAATTGGATAGGGTTCAAGTGAAACATACAAATTTTGGTAGAATTATAGAACATCATCATGACCGTAGGTTTCTATCTATTCAACGGTTACGATATATATGAAAATAACCGCTTATTTTAAACTGCCATGCATTTTTTGCATATTAAGTTTTAAATTTAATTAATAACCGAATTCAATCACAACCGTCAATATTTACAAGATCAACGGTTATGAATGCGTCGTACGGTCTTACAATATTTATGTGTCTCACAAGATATCATCCCTTATACAATCATGATAAATATTTAGAGTAAGAGAAATAGATAATTTTTGTGAAACGGTGAGATTTAATCTCAATTGTTTATGGTTGAAATAAATTTATTTGTAATTAAATTTGAATATAGAAAAAAATCAGCCCGCTTGATTATCGAAATCTATCATAATCAAGCGTTGGATTAATTAATAAAAATCAACAATTTAGATCTCACATGAATTTATTTGTAAAATGTACAACATATAGGAAATAAAGTATATAATTTACAATTTTAAAAATCCAAATATAATCTGGACTGTTGGATGATCAAAATAAAAAATCATTCAAGTTTTATTTAACATATGATCGAAAATAGTTTAGTCTGACACAAGATGACACAAGAATGACAATCATGTATTTGTAGAACTGTGATATATTATCTCGATCTTATAAATAATGTAAAAAATAACTGTCAATTTCAATCATTAGTGTATTTTACAAATTCAACCGCCAAATAAAAATAACCAGTTTTAATCAAATTAACTCTTCATATTCAGTCCTTCCATTTCATAAATATTTATCTTTATCTCTAAATGTTATACCTGTCTGACACTACTGCAGAAAATGTCTTACATGTGATTTTGTTCTATTAAATTATTCATGTATTTAAAGATTATACGGAGTATAATAGAGTAAGATATCCAAAATAGCGAAATATGCCAACTTCAAATGATGCAATTTTAGTATTTTTACAATGAATTAAAAATAAGAGGGATATTATATTTTGTAAGAGACGAGAATTAAATCTTAACCGTTGATTTGATTAATCTGATGATTGAAATCAAATTTATATTTAATTAAAATGGACGGTTGGATTTCAAAAAACAAGATACAGTTGAATTTAATGATTGTTTTGATAATAAGTATCATCGATTGAATTATTAATAATCAATAATTGAAACCGTCAACCAACAAGCTTGTAATTTGAATAAAATATAAATTTCAAAGAAATTGAGTAATTAATGGGGTGGCTTGATTGTGATTGGTTGAAAAAATATGTGGAAAACTTTGTCTTGATTTCAGTAAACAAATGCTGACAAATGTTTGGTTTAGGTTTGGGTATGATTGGGTTAGGCGGTGGTCATTATTCATACCCTAAAGACAAAATTAATTGTTCCTTGTGTTTAATGTTTCTAATTTGAGTAGGGTCATTACAACTAAATATGTACCATCAAATAATACTCTTGTCATTGATTTTCAATATCATCGACCGTTTAACTTCATTCATTATCAATCACATATTTTCGATACAGTTCATTATCCGCATGCAGAATATTCATCGCCAAGTGTATTTTTACGGTGCAAGTCTCTGATGTTGATAGTGATCGAGAAGCTGACGAGACGGAGAGTACTACCAGCAATAATCACTTTAAGTTCGAGGGCAAGTAATTTTGGACCAAGGAATGGTACGTACTATGGACAGGCTGTGTACAGCTAGTGGATTAAGATGTGTATTTGAGATATGGAATGTTGATTGGTTTGTAGCTAGAGAAGTTGGCATTACATGTTGGAACAGCTGGTGTATATAAAATGTTGCTAGAATGTTCGATGAAGAAAGTCACATAAAGGATGGTTTGTTGTCTTTGTATCAATTAGTGGTCCCTCAAATCAGTCAAGTCATTATCATCATAAATGAGTAGATTTAAACAGGTAGCAAGAAACTTCAAATGTAAACTTAATTCCTTCCTCAAGCCAAAGCCCTATATTTTATATCCATGTAAGCATGTCAATTACATTTTAGAACTTTATACAAATTAATCGATAGTAAAGGATCACTAAAAGTATCAAAACGGCGTCACCGTTACGTCATTTACTATAATCTAAACTAGGTATCATCATTTGACCCTAAGGTCAAAAGTCTTAAGGGCGGCCCTGACCCTACCAGGCCCTGAGCCTTATCCGATCCTGAAGTCGACCCGGTTTCGGCCCTGCCCTTAAGCCCTAGGGCAGGGTAAGGGTCGAGATAAAAAAGCCCCGACCCTGCCCTCCGACCCTACCTTGACCCGACCCTTTGACCCTACCCTGACCCTGCCCTGACTTATCCTTAAGACTATTACTAAATTTAATCCTAATAATCTTTTATATGAAAAATATTCAAAATTCAAAGAATTTAATAAATTTTATGTAATACAAGTTACAGTTTTATTAATATATTAAATTAATTATTTTTTTGAATTATAGACCTAATGTGAAGGGTCGGCCCTTTCTTTACCCTCCCCTAGGGCGGCCCTAAGGGTCATCAAAAAGTTGACGACCCGACCCTGCCCTAAGGCTTCCATCGGACGTGCTCATTGCCGACCCCTAATCTAAACCGTTTCGGATGGCTGCAAAGTGTTATTGTAGCACTTGAAATGAGTTCATTACCAACTAGATTTTAATAAAAACAAGTAATTAGTTACACATCAATAGCAGGTCACTTTTGGCTGACGATGTTAATCAAACATCCATGAGATCCTTGTGATTGGCAACAACTACTAGTTTTCTGACTGAATACCAACTGATGAGTGGTCCACAAAATTGGATGGTGATTATCTGCGCTACAAGTTATAACCTTACAGAATGACACCTACTGCCTAGTAAGAAACATATTTTATTTCCCATTTAATCAATGTATTCCCAAGGTACTAGTAGTTGTAACCGAGGCTGTCATCTTCATCCAATTCATCATCAGTAGCTCCTGCCAAGAGTGTCAAGAAAACAAGAACTGCAACTAACTGCACACCTAAGAAATATTTGGCTCTTCTTCTGAACGTTTTTTCCTCTTCTGTTCTCTCCTTTTTAGGCTTGCTCCTTGACTTTGAAAGTCAGAGGATCAATGTGGTTAGTCAGAGGGTACAAAAGGAAGCTAATCCAAGCATGTAGGCCAGTTCATGAAAATGATCCAAATGATAATTAAAATTTAAGAGTACAAGACATTCACAATGTTTCTGTCATCTTGCAAGTTTACTCGGGCACATAGGTCTACTCCCCTCTTCATCTTCTATGCTCTAAAATGTTTCACACTATCTTAACAGAAGGAAAAAATAAGAAAATCAGTAAGAAAATCAAACAAAATAGACAACCAGCTCTGCAAACGTGCCATGGATATATATATTAATATCATTATGCGCAAGAGTATTTGGCTTTGTATGAATATGATCATTTCACCTCAAAGATTTAGTTATGCATGATGTCAATTTAACTTAAAAAGTATCTTACTCCAACTTGAACGACTGCTTGTTGGGTCTGATGATGAAGAATCTGAAATGGGTCTTGGCACTGAGGAGCCTGTAGGATATGAATCCACGTATTCATTCCTCAGTTTTTCAGCATAGTTCACAATGTTGCTGTGCTGTAGAAGCTTGCTCCTCAAAGTTGACGTTTCTCTTATTTCACGTAAACAAGTACAGTTGTTCCATCAGTCAGTAATCGAAGGATCCAAATCCAAAATAATTACTCAAAATTCAACAATATAAACAAGTACAGTTGAACCTGAGCTGTTTTTTACCCATCAGGGGTTAGCTCAGTTGGTAAGAGCCGGAGCCAAAAGGCCACCACTGGAGCCAACCCGGGTTCGATTCCTGATGGGGGTAGGACAGGGGTTCTGCGGGGTTAGGGTAGAGGGGAATAATTTAATTGGCTTGAGAATGGGGATTGTCCATTCCTTGATCAATTTAAAAAAAAAAAAAAGTACAGTTGAACCATACTGCCTAACTACCATAATCCAAACTCCTAAGAGCTGCAACTGCCGTACAAATAGTAACACACTCATTTTCTTAATCAGCCTTGTAAATGTTTTTTAGGACAATTTTCCGTGACAATATATCTACGGTGAAATCTGATTATCTCTGAGGTACACCATACAATTATACTTGGTTTATAGCTTGGCTGTAACAACATGAAATTACGGGTAAAGCCTGCAGTGTAAATAACAACTGTGCAAGAAAATGTGCATCTACACTAGTCGGATTGCAGAAATAATATATCATCAGTTCACATAAATGCGTCAGTGACATGTGGGAAAATCAGAATTACAGAAATTAGATCAAAATATCACCTGTTGTCAAAGAAAAATTTATTATCGCCAAGCTTAGTAGACAAAGCTTTGTACGCATGAGTAGCCCGCCTATATATCTGGATGGTGTTAAATATATTAATCAGAATTCAGAATAATAATTTATGCCCTGTTGGTTCGTGGAGAGTTCTTTGGATAGATTGGAGGGAGAATGGTTTAATGTGTTGAGTTTGCCGTGGAAAATGAAAACATTAAAAAAGAAATTGAATAAAAAATTACTCAAATTTCCATAAGAAAGTCACATTATCATGCAATTTCCATCTCACTTTGCCCTCAAAATTTCCAAGGATGAAACGGAGGGTTTAAGGAAACTTTTTTGCATCCATCAAATTGTGAAGAAAGAATTTATTAGGGTAACTTTATTGGGCTAGCCAAAACTGCGATCCCCAAATCCCAATACAAAACTATCCACAGTGCATGCACATTTGATAAGCAGGAAATAAAGAAAAGGGAAGAAACCAAGAACGAGGATAAACACAGAGTGTGTTCTTCTTCTTCTTCACAGTTCACACACTTACACAAAAATGACTAGTGAGGAAACAAAACCAAATAAAAATAATACCTCTACCTCCCTGCGGCCAGCATTGACACTATCAATACCAAGAAGTTGCTTGACAAAACGAACTTCCTTAAAGATACATGATTTTCCCAATCGGCCAAGCAAGATCAGAATAATAAATCTCATGCACCGGACTCTCTTCAGACACAACCCACAGTTCATACATAACAGCATCCGTCAAACCTTCTATCACTCAACCTTTCTCATTATCATAATAAACATACTCTTTAGTCTCAACATATGGAATTTGATCATTCCATCAAACCTTAAACCCTAAAAATTGAAAAATACTAAATTAATTTTTTACATTATCTAAAAAATTTACACTTAGGGCATCTGCACCCGTCTTCCCCTCAAGGAATTTATGTTCGAGAAATTTCTGGTACTATTCATCAAATAGCAGCAGAACGTCTCCAATAGATATCACCGCTGCATAGAAATTGAAGAGAGGTCGAGACGAGCTTCTCCATCCTGCGCGAAAAGCAGTCGAGACGAGCTTCTCTATGGTCGTCTCGCGGAGATGACGAGCTCGAATTTTCATCCTCAACAAGAAGATCGTCTCCAGTAGAAGCTACCGCTGCATAAAAATTGAAGACGATCTTCTCTAATTTCTCGTGGAGAAGACGACCGCTGCATATGCCCTTAGTCACCTGTTTCGGGATCGTGGAGATTGAAATCGAGGTCAAACGGGGATTAAGATCCAGTGCAGCGAAAGCTATTTAATGCGAGCCAAAACTACGTAGTTTTAGTAAAGGATTTACTCAAAACTACGTAGGGTTATAGTAAAAAACGTCAAAACGACGTCGTTTTTACCCTCGCAGCAAATAGCTGCGCATTACCGGATCCGAGTCCGGTCAAACGGGACTTTAGCGAAACGGAGGTACTTGTAAGCAGGCAAGCACTTAAGGCAAGCAGTAGGGAGTCCAAACGAGCATTTTCTAGCAACTAGCGTCAACTTCCGTTTCTTAACAGTCTCCATCCATTCTTTCGCCGACTTTCAGTCGAGATTGTTGCTGCTTTGAAATTAGGGCTCAAAGTTGACTACGCCATGGAAAGAGGCGAATTGGGGAAGAAGACGACCGGTCTGATTGCAATTGGTTCAATTTCGACGTGGTTCAATTGCTGAACCAAGTCATCTTTGTAACACGATTTGACTGTGATTGGTCATCGGATCTCATTCCGGTATTCAGACGCTGCTGACGTCACTCAGATACTCCTGGACGCCGTGGAGATGAACTGATACAACCTGAGGCATTGAAACCCTAGAATTTCATCTATTTCGCATCCGGATCGCTGACGACGAGGTACGCATTTTGACGATTCTCGTTGTTTCTGAATCTGGAAATCGTTGAATGGATTGGATTTGGCGACTCATTGCTGCTGATTTGGTGGTTTGTTTTGTAGAATTATATAGATTGGAGCGATGGATAAATCAAGTGCGTTGGAGTATATAAATCAGATGTTCCCTACAGGTTTGGAAATTTTTGCTTATTGAATTTTTGTTTGTTTAGGGTTGTTGGATTAATTTGTCTCATAAGAAATGGTGTTGGATTGTAGTTGGGTTTGATTGTTTCCAAGTTGATGTAATTTATATGTGATCGTATTACAAGAGAAGAGTATTATTTTGTTTTCATTCAGAAGCATCACTCTCGGGAGTTGAGCCACTAATGCAGAAGATTCATAATGAGATTCGGTTGGTGGATGCTGGAATCTTGACTGCTGTTCGACAACAGGTTTTTATTTTGTTGAAGCTGCTTAGATTATATTTTCACTATTTGGCTTTCCAAGACTTGATCTCTTGTGGAAGTTAATACCAGTGACAAGAGTAAAGCCCATTGCATATACTATAATTTGTGGGATGGTGGTTTTGGTTGTAGAGTAATTCAGGAAACAAAGCTAAAGAGGATCTTGCTGCCGCAACCCATGCCGTGGAGGTTCATTTGCTAGTTTCTTACTCTTCTTAAACAGTTGTTCGGCCTCTTATGAGTTGTTGTGCACATGGTTCTTATGCATCTAAATTTGATGATCTTATTAGAATTGCTTAACTGTAGGAACTCATGTACAAAATTCGTGAAATTAAAACAAAAGCCGAGCAAAGTGAAACTATGGTTCAAGAAATATGCCGCGACATCAAGAAATTAGATTTTGCCAAAAAGCACATTACTGTGACAATTACTGCCCTCCACCGCCTGACAATGTTGGGTTAGTTTCTCCAAAACATGTTGAAGGAACCACTTGTATGAAAACACTTTCTGAACACACCATGGGTAGTAGTGATTATATTGTTTGATAGTAGCTTCACAGTGACTCCCAGACTACTGAAATGATTGAATCTTCAATTATTCAATTCTCATAAACTTAAATGTGATCATAATTGGACAAGTGTTTTAGTCACTCTATCATATGCATGTCAGTTTCTGCTGTGGAGCAACTTCAAGTAATGGCTTCAAAGCGACAGTATAAGGAAGCAGCTGCCCAGCTTGAGGTAATTAGCCACTCAGAAATCAATGGTTATAACGCTCCACCCAAAGTATCTTTTTTGTTTGTCTTAAATATATTTTATTATCAATTGTTTTCTTCAGACTTAATGACTGGGCCAAATCCCTGAATCAGAAAAACATCAATAAAGATAACGGATGAGTGAAATGGTAAATGGAAAAATATGCTAAAAGTCTTTCAGTGTGATCATGATTTCCATGAACATAAACACAGTGTTTTAACTTCTAGTAGGGGATTATATGTCTTTGTCAGCTGTAACCACGTAGTCCGGCCACTTTAAAGGACCCACCATGTTATTAGTTATTAAGGGCAGTGCCTCTTTAAAGTTCCTTCATCAGTCCATGATTTATGTCTACATTTTATTTGTGGTCGCGTGCTGTCCACCTTTTCTTATATTTATTGGTTCAACGATGTTTTATCTAAATCTCTGTCTAGTGAGGTGCTCCATATGAATCAATTGTAGAAGAGTTTATCAAATAGTTTATAGAACCTTGTTATCTTTCAGGCTGTGAATCAGTTATGTAGTCACTTTGAGGCTTACAGAGATATCCCAAAGATTACAGAACTCAGGGAAAAACTCAAGAACATCAAGCAAATACTCAAGTCACATGTTTTCTCTGATTTCTCAAGGTTCGTAATGTCTTTGCAGTACTTATCTATTTTCTATGGCTTTTCACAAACACGTGTAACAAGGTTATCCGTTATGCTTCTTCTCTAAATCATCTTATTCTTCCGAAGACATTGCAAAAAAAAGATTTGATAAAAAAACTCATCTTCTGGCTTTCACTTCTGAAATTATTAAAATTTATAATTTTATATGTTGGTTGTCCTTTAGAGTTTTAGTATTACGAGTGTGAGTTGTTTCATCAATAATTTTAGTAACTTTGAATTTGTAAAAGCAATGTGTTAGGAGTAGGATTCTGATGTGCGTCTTTCCTTCACCGTTCAGCTTAGGGACTGGTAAAGAGTCTGAAGAGAACAATTTACTGCAGCAGTTATCTGATGCCTGCTTAGTTGTGGATGCACTAGAGCCATCTGTGAGGGAAGAATTAGTAAAAAGCTTTTGTGGTAGAGAGCTCACATCATATCAACAGATATTCGAGGGAGCTGGTCTGTGTGTCTTCCTGTGTTGTTAGCACTATTTAAGCAGTTGTTTTGCAATATAACCACATGATATCAGATTTTAATTAGCTTTTGCGAGACCCTCACATATTTCATACATTTCAGAACTGGCCAAGCTAGACAAAACTGAGCGAAGATATGCATGGATCAAACGTCGACTTAGAACTAATGAGGAAATATGGAAAATCTTCCCTTCTCATTGGCATGTTCCTTATCTGCTTTGCATCCAGTTCTGTAAGCTGACAAGGTCTGTTTTTTCCTTGGTTGGACTTCTTACTCTTGCACAGCAGATATAATTCTTGTAAACCACACGCCTATGTTTTTGGAAAAGTAAATAAAAGCTGCTACATCTTATGTCTATCCAGTTCATTGTTTAATGAAAAACAAAACTTCTTTACATGATATTGCAGGACTCAACTGGTTGAGATCCTTAATAACATTAAAGAAAAACCAGATGTTGGGACACTATTATTGGTATGTCTCTTATAACTTGATTATTCTACACTAGGTATTAACTATAATAAGTTGATTACAATTGTGGGTTAAAACATTATAAAGTACAGTTATGCCTTTGTTCCCATCATGGTATTAGCAGTGTGTTCTCCATGTCAAACCAGAGTAGCACCCTACGAGTTTTAATTCCTTGTAAAAAATTCATATGTTGTCCTAATCTCATGAACTCGACATTTCAGATTCAGTAGCGACTGCCGACTGGAGCACAGCTAATTGTTCTTCATTTTCCTATATGTTTTGGCTTGAATTTTTGGCTTGATATTAATTCTGAACTTTTGAGAAGTTACAGCTCTTCTGACGCTTGCAAATAAAATAATTTGTCAACAATTCATTTTACGACCAATACTTGAATTCCACATTTGCATACACAATTCTTTGCTTCTTGTGTGAAACGAAACAGCAAGGCTGAGGAGTTTAAAGCAATGGTCATGACCGTTAATTTGTTATTGGTTACTTTATTTTCAGGCACTACAAAGAACTCTCGAGTTTGAGGAAGAATTAGCGGAAAAATTTGGGGGAGGTTCTCGTAGCACAGAGCGAGAGATTGACTCAGAAGAAAATGATGCAGCGGAGAGCAGTAATCGTATTGTATCAGACATTAGGAAGAAGTATGAAAAGAAGTTAGCTGCGAATCAAGAAGTGAACTCTGAAGTATGCACTAAAACATACTTTTACTGTCATCTGTCAAAGAATTAAATATTAGTCCTAACTTGTTTTTTAGGTGAAAGATGGGAGTAAAGACTTGTTAGTGACTGGAGCGGGGTACATCATGATCTCTTTTTCCGTCTTGATGTTGTCATGAATATTTTTCTTTTGAGGCTTTGTAAGTCACTTTTATATCATCGGCCCTTATTTAAATTTACAGTTTAACTTCCGTGGAATTATCTCCTCGTGTTTCGAACCACACTTGAACATATATGTTGAACTAGAGGAGAAAACTCTTATGGAAAATCTTGAGAAGCTTGTGCAGGTATTATTTGTTGAGACAGAATTACTCAGGTTTAATGATTGAAGTATCTTGTTCCTTATGTGAAGCCAATATCCCTTTATTTTATGCCAATATTCTATTTTCTTCTCTTATTTTGCAGGAAGAAACTTGGGATATCGAGGAAGGAAGTCAGACAAATATTTTATCGAGCAGCATGCAGGTACTTAACCTTCTTTATGTTTTCGTATGCGGTTGATTAGTTTGCCTAAGCTTCGTGTGTGGTTTCTCCTTCGGACAAGAGGAACTCTGCTTTCAAGGATAATTCTTTCCTGTAGAAACTATTTGTGAAGACCTAAATGTGATAGAACTCATTGGCTTGTTACCTTTCAAATGTCTTCTAATTTAATGTGTTACTTCCACACGTATATAGTTTTCATGTCAATCTTAGACTTTTTACTGTTGAAGTTTAACTTGTGGCTTCTCTAGATAAGAGTCATAAGACATTGAGGGTTGTTCACTAAATTTAACATTACTGAAATTACTACTGATATAGTACAACCCTACTGCTAAAATGCAGTTAATTGGTTTCCTGAAGCCTCACTCATTAGGAGCCAATAAAACTGTCGTTGATTTAAATTCCTGATCTAAACTCTTTATGCAGGTGTTTCTAATCATCAGGAGGAGCTTAAAACGTTGTAGTGCCCTTACCAAGAATCAGACGTTATTCAACATATTGAAGGTGAGTTAAAGCATACCGTATAACATGTTCTTTATACTGTTTATGTTCTTTAAAATAGTATGTATGTAATATGTGCTTGATAAGTTCTCTGGATAACTGACGATCATATTGGATGCATAATTTCAGTCTATGAAAAGCAGCTATTTGCATTAACCAATTGTCAGAGCATCTTTATGAGATATGATTTCATATCTATCTGTTGCATAGTTTTTCTCCATTCAATGAATGGTAAAACATGCATCATTTTCATTGCATTTAAGCTCTTTGATCTTCATCTCTATATGCCATATACGCTTTAGGATACAAAATAACATGGTGGTTGAGGCTGTAAGTTTTGTTTGCATGTTTACTCTTGAAGGTGTTCCAAAAGGTTTTAAAAGCATATGCTGCAAAGCTGTATGGAAGATTGCCGAAGGGAGGTTCTGGACTTGTGGCAGCAGCAACAGGAATGGACGGACAAATAAAGGTTTTACAAAATTTTCATTGTTTCACACATTTCCTGCTATTTATTGCATATTTCTCAGAAAATACTATTGCAGACATCTGACAGGGATGAGAGAATCATCTGTTACATTGTGAATACTGCTGAATATTGCCATAAAACGGTTAGTTTAATATAGTTTAAATATTTTTCTGCTTCTACTGCTTAACTACGATTTAAGTCTAGTATATCGTTTTGATTCCCACATGCTGTCTGTGTCCCATTACAGTCAGAAGAATTGGCTGAAAATGTGTCCAAGATAATTGATTCACAACTAGTTGATGCAGTTGATATGTCAGAAGTCCAGGTAATAAATTAGCAACACATCTGATTTCTTTAATTCTTTTTCCCATTTTCAAAGCCGTGTAAGACGTGTTTCTTAATCCAGGATGAATATTCAGCTGTTATAACTAAAGCATTAATGACACTGGTCCATGGAATAGAAACTAAATTTGATGCTGAAATGGCCAATATGGCACGAATTCCTTGGGCTACACTTGAAAGTGTTGGTGACCAGTCAGAGTAAGATTATAATTTTTGGAAACCTTCTCCACTTGCATCCTGAAGTTAGCATTTGCATGTAGTTAACATCTATTTGTGCAGGTATGTTAATGCCATAAATTTGATCCTTACAACTAGCATTCCTGTACTTGGAACCCTTCTTTCCCCCATTTACTTCCAGTACTTCCTTGACAAGGTTATCTCAAAGAGAAATTTACCGTCAAACTCGTGATGAATACACATCCCATCATCATAATTATTTAAATTCGTACAAGATTTACACTAATCCTCCTTTGCAGCTTGCATCATCTCTTGCTCCGAGATTTTTCCTCAACATCTTCAAGTGCAAGCAAATATCCGAGACAGGTGCCCAGCAGGTATTTATTGATAGTCTTGAATTTCTATCAGGGATATCATGGAAAATACCTTCTTGTTGAACGCATCTTAGTGTCTCATTCTATGTAAATCCAACACACAATATTGGATGTTGGTTTCAGATGTTGTTGGATACTCAGGCTGTCAAGACCATCCTTCTTGATATTCCATCCTTAGGAAAACAGGTCTGCTTCCTCTGTTCTTGAATTGCTTTTTCTCTTTATATGATTCTCGCCTTAATCCTCAATTTGGCTTTTGAGCAAGTATTATTTTTGCTAACCCACACAATTACAATGGAACACATTGCTGGCCTTGTGGTTACACTGTTGGTCATCTGACTAAGAGGTCACCCGAATTCATCTCCGCCTTGATAATATTTTATATAAAAAGGACTCGAATTCTATAGCTACCCTCTATAAAACTTGGTTAGTCGCCCAAACCAGCCTGAACTTCAACTGCATCCATAAAATTGCCATTGACATTTGGAGTTTAGTCTGCTTGGACATACGGGTACTTAAATGCTTAAGACCTTGGAAAAATGATTTCTACTAAAAAGTTCTCAAAAGAAAAATGCTTAGATCCGTGCATTGTGAGCTTATCGTCAGCTTTCCAATTAGGATAATCTCTTATATTTTCATAGTTGGTTTAGTGGACATGAGAACTGTAACAAAATACACATTTAAACTTAATTTTCCGTAGCCTCTTGGGTGATGTTCAAGTGATAAGAATGTCTTCATACACACACTTAGGTTATGGGTTCACTCTTAGGTTATGTAATATTTTCAAATTCTAGGTATTGTAACAGATTGATCATGTAATAGTATAGTTTCCATTGTGAATTGTAATGCTCGAATTGAGCTTCTAATATACCTATTCTAATAAAAAAACTTAATTTTTTGTGCTTTGAACATAGGCAACAAGTGCTGCTAACTACTCCAAATTCGTCAGCCGTGAAATGAGCAAAGCTGAGGCATTATTGAAGGTAAATATCATCAGTGTAAAATTTGGGGTATGATGCACCATCTTCTCCAGTTAACATGTCCCATTTGGATCCACAGGTTATATTATCCCCAATTGATTCTGTGGGTGACACTTATCGCGCACTCCTACCAGAAGGAACACCTTCAGAGTTTCAGCGAATTTTAGACCTCAAAGTATATAGTCCACAGCCGAGACACATTGCATCATTCAACTTTTGTGTGAATATATTAGCTGGCTTACTCTTTTCTTATGATCATCTCAGGGGCTCAAGAAAGCTGATCAGCAATCTATATTGGATGATTTCAACAAGCACAACACTGGAAAGATCCAATCTCCAATTGCTACACCAGTAGCTACTCCAACCCCATTCTCACCTCCTGTACTCGCAAACACGCCATCACTCATAGGCATTGCCTCACGAGAGGATGTGCTGACCAGGGCAGCTGCCCTTGGACGAGGTGCAGCTACAACCGGATTCAAAAGATTCTTAGCCTTAACTGAAGCTGCTAAAGACAGGAAGGATGGCCCTTTCAGAAATTTCTTCGCTTCATAACGGCCTCTAACACACATGTCACCTATATAATTTGCAAACTGTTTACGGCCCTAGATTCTGGCTTATAGTTCATAAACACGACGAACTGTTGCACAAAAGCAAGATTGGAGTAGCCAGTGAACTTAAAATTAATCAGAGTTTTGAACTCCAATCTTTTTACAACAAATCCTTACCAAAACAATTCCACGACCAACTATGAATTTATGTCTTCTCGGCTATCACCTTCACTTAAGTTTTTGCCTCAGCAAACAAAGCTTCAAAATAACGTCTCCTGGGTATATAACTTTATCGCACGCCAAAAAGAAGAAAAGTGGGGCTGCACGAGGTCTTGCACTTCCAGGTAACAACAATTATATATTGTCTTGAGTTGATGACTTCTTTGCTCGTTTCTTTTTAGGAGTTTCCAAAGATGCAGTGAATGGCTCAATACCAAGTGGTAGTGGTGAATTGGCCTGCGCCTGAGGACTTGCTGCAGCACAAATTTTCATGCGTGAGCAAATAACTATGAAACTAAAAGGATTCTCGGACAAAAATAACAAAACATAATTGCAAAATACCTTCACTGGATTTGTGTGGTCTTGACGACTTTATGCCACTCAGGCGCTTCCTGACATAGTCTTCCTGCAAAGGTTTTGGAATTAGGAATGAGATCTTTGAGATATCAGTTTCCGCAGCCAGCTCTGGATTTTCGGCTAAATACCTGTTACACTGGAAATGCATTAGAAAATCAGATGCAGAACTTAAAAGACATCGTATGCATGAAATAGGTCAAGCAATAAACTGAAATGAACGATTAGCATCTACAAGATTAGATGCCACTACAAAGGAAAAAAAACCCTTAATGGTAATGGTAATCAGCATATTTTGCCAGTCTCCTGTGCTGACACGCACAAACATATTCAGATAGGAACATGAAAAGTAAATTCGGATATCTAAGAAAAACAAATTGTGATTGACTGCATAAATTTCATTTATATAACAGACTGTACAAAAGTTTGCAAAAAGAAATGCAGTGTGAATGCAACTCAAGAAAAGCGTACTTTTGGATCTCAACCATCGAACGGAATCGTTTCCCAGAAGGTGCCACATAGTACCTGAAATGTACAACAAATGTACACGCACGTCTTATATTCTACCACAAAAACTTAAGCAAAAACACTTGAAAATCCAAGGTAATGGCAAATCACAAGATAAGACAAGATGTAAAAATGTTCAGAAACAGATACATACACATCGGCAAATTTGCTGCTTCCTTCACCTCTTAACCTCAACAATCGCTGCCATCCAGGAGGTGGGCGGGCAATGTTAGGCTTATCAATTGCCCAAAGCCTAGTGTTATCTTGCTGTATATCCCCGGGTTCATCACACGAAATATCAGGTCGCCACTCCCTGGCTGTTTCGCAGTAGAAAAGCTTCTCAGTTATATTCTCACGTATTTCTTCATATTTTTCCTTTGTCGGAATCAGCCTCCATTGATAGCAATTCGCACACTGCACTGTGAAAGATCCTATACCTGACAGTGGTTTAGATAGTTCCTTTCTTGGTGAAGATGGAGGATAGGAACTCAGAGGTTCAGGAGCATGCACAACATCTCCAGCGCCATTTGTCGACAGATCATATAATACCATCTGGTTCTGAGCATTTTCCGAGTTTTCATCATGTGAAACACCATCATCAGATGAAAATATTTTGGTATCCTCCTTAATAGGGCTTTCTAATTCACCAGATAGACTGGATCTGGCGTCTTTTGTGCCATTCCTCCCTTTCTTTTGCACTTTGGAAGAAACTTTCCCAGCAGAAGTTTGCATCTTTACAATTCTAAACAGACTTCTCGATCGACCCTGATCTACGATAATGCAGAAAATTATTAGGCTACCAATAAAACATATCTACATCTTCAACTATTTGTTTGCTGTTTCAATATCCATATCTAGCTGAATCTCGACGTCCACACACCTGAACCCTCCTCCCAAATCACCCATCGTAGTCATCTAAGACATGCAAACTCATCTGATCCATGTCCTTTCACACTAAAAACAAAGCTAAGAATCTATCAGATCGGCTTCCTCACCTAAGACCAAACATGAAAACCCTATAACCTTAAAGAACCCGCGACTAAACCTACTCATCAACACACTTCAAAATTAAGCCACAACCTCCGCCCAATCGACCATCCACAAAAAACAGGAATGTTCGAAACAACAAACAACATCAGCACACAAAACATTCATTCAACAAAAAACCCATTTACAAACCCTAGTCTCCTAAACCCACCTCACAAAGTCATTCACACCCACAAATCAAAATCTTTCATCTAATAAAAAATGGAAACAACAACAAATGCATTTAAGAGAGCCTCAAACCTTGACACGGCCGATTCACACGAACACGAGACTCTGCATCTCTCTCATGTTCTTGGAGATTTGAGTGCAACCCTTTCCAGTTTCCACAAATTCAAAATTAAATAATCTTAGAAAATGAAATACAAGAAAAAAGAATACTTTTTTTGTTTTTTAAGCTACTCTCTTCTATTTCTCTCTCTAGACTCGTTCATCATCATCTCTCTGTCACCAGTCTTCTTCTTCCAAGTCTCTTTTTGACCACAACACTCCCTCTCACCAACGCCTTCGCTTTACTCTCCTCTCCGCCGATCGTTTATGCCCTCTCCATCATCGATCGCTGCTGCCTCCAGACACCCGCTCTCCGATTCAAGGTGCCTTTTTGTTATTGTTTTTGTTTCGATCAGCTCACGTTTCTCTGCTGCGAGGGTTTTGAGTAATTGGGGTTATGATTGGTTCTGAGGTGGTGTGAAAGTTTGAATTTTTAACTAGGGAATTAGGGTTTTATTGCTTGGGATTGAGATTGAGGATGAGGTTGTGCGTGATGGGGAATCGAGCTGAGGGTGTCGGTGATGACGTGGCAGTGTTGGGTTTTGATTTTGAGTGGAAATGAGGCTGCTTTTGTTTCATTCCATGCTTTAGGGTTTTATTGTGTGGTTTCATATCTGTTTTTTCTTTCATATTTATTTGTCTAAATTTGGGCTGCATATCATCCAAGTGTTTGTTAGTTACTAATTGTTTCATGTAGGTTTTGTTTTAGGGATATATTTAGTTACAATGAAGTGCGATTTCGCAAGTCCAGAGATGGATAATTACTTGTTTGATCAGGGGTGTATGTTCTGCAGTTGCTTGGTGGATTATGTCTTGTTTTATGACGTGCAGTTGTATGGTATATGGAATGCTGTTATAGGTCTTTCTTGGTGTTTGCAGATCATTGCTTCAACCGGCTGAATTTGTTATTGTGACGTTACGGAAATAGAGAAGAGAAGATAGTAGAGTCTGGAGTTTCTTTTTGCTAACCACTGTTGGAAACATGTTGGAAGGTGGAGCTGGCTTCCAAAGAAATATAGACCTTAACAACCCAGAAAGAAACGGTTTTGAGCTGTCTCAAGGATTTTACCGCAAGCTGGATGAGGGCACCAATATGTCAATTGATAGTATGCAGACGAGCAACGACGGGGGATCAGTTGCTATGTCTGTGGATAATAGCAGTACTGGGTCAAATGATTCCCACACTCGAATGTTGAATCATCAAGGACTGCGGAGGCATGCCACTGACAACTATACTGTTGCGCAGAGTGTTAATAACCGAGGTGGGCGAGTTTCTCATGAGCTTAGTGACGATGCTTTAGTTCAAGCTCTCATGGACAACAAATACCCTACGGAGGGTCTTCAAAATTTTGAAGAATGGACTATTGATTTGAGAAAGTTGAATATGGGTGCTGCTTTTGCGCAAGGGGCTTTTGGGAAACTGTACAGAGGTACTTATAATGGCGAGGAAGTTGCTGTAAAGTTGTTGGAGAGACCCGAGAATAATCTAGAGAGGGCACAATTGATGGAACAGCAGTTTCAGCAAGAAGTGAAGATGTTAGCGACACTAAAGCATCCAAACATAGTTCGTTTCATTGGCTCATGCCGCAAGCCAATGGTTTGGTGTATAGTCACAGAATATGCAAAGGGTGGCTCTGTGAGGCAATTCTTAATGAGCCGACACAATCGTGCCGTGCCTTTGAGAACAGCCGTGAAACAAGCCTTAGATGTTGCGAGGGGGATGGAATACGTGCACGAGCTAAACACAATCCATAGAGACTTAAAATCTGACAACCTTCTGATATTTGGCGACAAGTCAATCAAAATTGCGGATTTTGGAGTAGCAAGGATTGAAGTGCAGACTGAAGGAATGACCCCAGAGACTGGGACTTACCGCTGGATGGCTCCGTAAGGATTCTTTCAAACCCTTAAATGCATTTGATATTATTTAATTTATTTTCTTATTATTGTTTGCATTTGCTATATTTGTGTGTCGTTTGTATTCTCATTTTACTGTATGCAGGGAGATGATTCAGCACAGGCCATACACTCAAAAAGTCGACGTCTACAGTTTTGGAATTGTTCTTTGGGAGCTCATCACCGGACTATTACCATTCCCAAACATGACAGCAGTACAAGCTGCATTTGCTGTTGTCAACAAGGGTGTCCGTCCAATAGTCCCTAGCGACTGCCTACCTGTCTTAAGCGAAATCATGACTCGTTGCTGGGATGCAAACCCAGAAGTCAGGCCATCGTTTAGTGAGGTTGTTCGAATGCTTGAATATGCTGAGAGAGAGATCATGAGTACAGTGAGGAAAGCTCGTTTCAGGTGCTGCATCCATCCTATGACCACAGATTGAAACTCATGGTAAACATCAGCCTCAAACCGAGTTCAAATTTATAAAAAAAACGCAAAAGAAAAAGAAATGTGCCTAGCCTTTTGCGCATGCTTCGACAGATAGAAAGGGAGAAAACAAAAGCAAGCATATTAGTCTATTCGGGTTTCTGAATTTCTGTAGTGTTTTACCTGTGCAGCTGAAGCTGAGACTTGATTGTGTATCTATTTACATATTGTAGCATCCTGTGTTTGTACTGATGCAGCAGATTATCCTCCAAATTTTAATATCTTTTTGCAGAATTATTATCCAGAAAATTAGGCTCCCTTTGCTTGTACGAAAAAATTGGTGGAAAAGAATTTTAAAGAAAATATTTGGATGCATTTGTTTGTATCAAGAAAAATAACAAATATAACAAAAGAAAAAATATAAAAATTAGAAAAAATTATATTTTTCCTTAAATTTTCTTTTCACTACTTTTTTCTGAATCCAAATTGAAATATTAAGTTATTGTAAGACGAAATGACGAAATCAAACCGATAAGTGATTAAAGTTAATGTTGTTAAGAAGAATTTTAAGAAATGCCCCTGTTCCATTTGAAAGTTTCTCAAATGCCCTACTTTTAAAATATGTTTCTCAAATGCCCTATTTTGGTACCAATCCGGTCTCAGCAGAACCGGATTGTTAGAAAAACACACTATCCGGTCTCACCAAAACCGAATTGTTTGAAAATAAACCAATTCAGTTCTCCCATAACATTCCGGTCTCACCAAAACCGGATTCCTTTGTAAAGTAAATTATTCGCCCGTTTATCCGATGTGGATTCGAGTGAGCCGCACAATCAATATTTTAAGGGACTCCGGTTCTCCCACAATCGGATTGATTAAGGAATCCACAGCGTGGTTGAAACCGTTCGACTAAGATCTGCCACTTTAGCACTGCTCAAATCTGCGGTGAGACCGTCGAATTAGCCGGCGAAATTATTTAACCAAGTAGTATAGTGACTAGATCTGATGCCCCGCTCAGATCTTATGTATAAGGGAATGTGGTGGGATAAAGCGGAAAAAAAAATGAGATGGCTTTATCAATCCGGTTTCAATGAAACCGTATTCGTTTAATAATTTATTTTGTGAAGGAATCCGGTTTTGGTTAGCCCGGAATGTTATGTTTTTGAATTAATTTGATTTGTTGGAATTGGATTGGTTTATTTTCAACTGATTCGGTTTTGATGAGACCGGATAGTATGTTTTTCTAACAATCCGGTTCTGCTGAGACCGGATTGGTACCAAAATAGGGCATTTGAGAAACATATTTTAAAAGTAGGGCATTTGAGAAACTTTCAAATGGAACAGGGGCATTTCTTAAAATTCTTCTTAAATTTGGCTGTTGAATGTACGAAAGTTAATGTTTTTTTTACCAAATTATTTCGATGGATGAGATCTTTCCTATCAAACATGGAAGGGGGAATGAGATCCAGTAATGCCAAGCCAAAAACTGCGAGACAAAACGACGTAGTTTCGTCCCTAAAACTACGTCGTTTTGACGACGGGGTCACTTTGTAAATAAAGTGTTTTAGATTAAACTACACAGTTTTGTTTAAAAAACACCCAAAACTATGTCGTTTTGAGACTTGCAGCATATAGCTGCACCAAAAGTGGCAGCATGGGATCTGGATCCCATGGAAGGGACTAGCTTGAATTGAGCCAAAATTTGGGCTGTGATGACTTCCTGGCCCAGTTCTACAGTTCTATCTGTGAAAGAATCTGCGAAAATATCTATGAAACTTTCTAGGGTTTAACAACTTCAATTCAAAGATCTTAAACCTCAAACCACCATCTTCAAAGCTCTCGCCTTTCTCTAAACTCAGTCATGTCTTTCTTCCGGATTATCACCAGATCCCTTCGCCGTATCTCAATCTCCAATCCGGCAAACGTCTCGACTCTCCGATCACTCAATTCCGACAACACTCATTTCCAATTATCCAACCATCGCTTAACCAATTTGGTGCCACACCGGGATTACGCCTTCTCCTCCGCGGAGGAGGCTGCGGCCGAGAGGCGAAGACGAAAGCGCCGTCCGAATTGAACCACCGCTTAACGCTCTTAGACGCGATCCGAATGCTCCGCGACCGCAGAGAGATCCGAATGCGCCGAGGCTACCGGATTCGACATCTGCGCTGGTCGGACCGAGGCTGAATTTGCATAATCGTGTGCAGTCTTTGATTCGAGCTGGTGATTTGGATGCGGCCTCTGCTGTTGCGAGACATTCTGTGTTTTCGAACACTAGCCGACTGTGTTTACATGTAATGCGATCATGGCAGCTATGTATAGAGCTAAGCGTTTATGATGATGCAGTTGCGTTATTTCAGTTTTTTTATAATCAGTCTAACATTGTGCCTAATGTGGTTTCGTATAATGTGTTGATTAATACACATTGTGATGCTGGAAGAGTTGATGTTGGATTGGATGTTTATAAGCATATTCTTGAGAATGCACCGTTTAGTCCTTCGTCTGTGACGTATAGGCATTTGACTAAAGGTTTGGTTGATGCGGGGAGAATAGATGAGGCTGTTAATTTGGTTCGTGAAATGTTGAATAAGGGACATGGGGCGGATTCACTCGTGTATAATAATGTGATTGCTGGTTATTTGAATTTGGAAAATTTGGAGAGAGCGAATGAGTTTTTTGATGAGTTGAAGGAAAGGTGTTTGGTGTATGATGGCGTGGTGAATGCCACATTTATGGATTGGTTTTTTAAGAAAGGACGGGATAAAGAAGCAATGGAGTCTTATAGATCATTGCTTGATAAGAAGTTTAACATGGTCCCGGCTACTTGTAATGTGCTTATTGAGACTTTGCTTAAGCATGGGAAAAAGGCTGAGGCTTGGGCTATGTTTGAGACTATGCTGGATAACCACAAGCCGCCAAATATTCAAGCTGTGAACTCTGACACATTTAATATTATGGTGAATGAATGTTTTAGACTGGGGCAGTTTGCTGAGGCACTGGAGACATTTAAGAAAGTAGGGACAAAGGCTTGGTCCAAGCCTTTTGCTATGGATGTTGCTGGTTATGCTAATATAATTGCAAGATGCTGCGAGAATGAGATGATATCAGAGGCGGAGACTTTATTCTATGAGTTGTGTAACAAGTCGCTTAATCCAGATGTTCCAACACATCGTAATTTGATTGATGCGTATTTGAAGCTTGACAGGATTGATGATGCCCTGAAGATGTTGGAGAGGATGGCAGAAAATGGCTTGAGAGTGATTCCAAGTTTCAGCAATAAGGTGTTGGAAATCTTTGTCAAGCATGGGAAATCGACCGAGTGTGCGCAGATTTTGACCAGATTGGCCGAAAAAGATCCAAAGCCAGATGTGGAAAGTTACAGAATTGTAATAGAGGCTCTTTGCAACGAAAGCAAGCTGGAAATAGCTCGTGATCTGTTAGACCAAATGATGAGGTTCAGTGTTGGTGTTCCATCTCAGTTGCAAGAATTTGTGGTTGACATCTTCGTCAAAGCAGGACTTGGTGAGGACATTCGCAGAGTTCTTGATGTAAACAGATTGGGATATGCTACCCAATATTCCAAGCCATTACCTCCCAGGGATAACACACCCCATTTTCTTAGACCAGGGCCTCGATCAATGATCTCGCCCCACTCTTCTGGACAAGGGTCTCAGCAAGTGACTGCACCTAATTTTCTTAGATCAGCGCCTCAACAAATGCCTCCCCTTTTCTCTCAACCAGCATCTCAGCAAAAACCTACACCTCAGGTATCCAGTCCACAGCCTCAGCAAACTTTTAATCCACTGTTCTCTAGTCCGCAGCCTCAGCAAACACATTTTTGATCAGCAACCTCAGCAAACATTTGCACCCCATTATAACACGCAAGAATCACATCAAGTGAGTGCACCAGACTTTTCTGGACAAGACCTTACTCAAATGACAGAGCAAATAGCTGAACCTTGTTCTGACAGATCAGTAAATCAGGGATCTTAATATGTTGTAAACTGCATCTCCAAGCCTCACAATGATTTTACACAAAACATTAAACCATCAGTGTAGAATTTATTTTTATGAGATTATTAACTTAGTAGACGTTGTTTCAAACTTCAGTGGTTACTGTTTGTGTTTACTACTGAAGTACTATCTTTGAATGGACTCTGTGAGTATTATGAGCAGTAGCACAGTGGCATGTCTTTCAGAAATTTGTGCAGCGTTTGCAGTGTTTTATGTTCAGTTCTGGATTCTATTTCCATTTGGTTCCTAGTGCCCTGTTTTGTCTCAGTTTTTTCTTCAAATTTATACTGCATGTTTCACTGTCTTATACACCATCAGAGGTCCATAAACAAGATAATAACTATAGCCTGTGTAAAAAGGACGATGTTTTTCATACAACATGAACGCCTTCAAAAAGCGAAGGTTATTCCATCAAAATGTGATGAATCAAATATCAGTACATAAAGGAAAACAAATGTGTTTACAGATAACAATTACGTATCTTTTATTTCAAAATAGAATCTCACTAGACGAGAAAACTGTGTGGCTGACTCAATGCATTGGTACGCCTGAACTACTCTCAGGCAGTTGCTTCCTTGAGATATGCAATAAGGTCAGCTCGGTCTTGGGGCTTCTTCAATCCAGGGAAAACCATTTTCGTCCCAGGAATGTACTACAAAATCAGATTACCATGCCAGTAATAAGAACACATTGCTTTTTCATGCAATTTCAAGTAATTCATGAGATCACTGGACATAGAGACAATTAAAAATAAGACATCTGTAGACATTAGATACTTAACAAATCACCCAAAAGGAAGCAAGTTAGTAGAGTACAAACTTCATAATTGGTTCAGAACTGTTGAATACCATCATTAACATATTCAAAGCTCATATCAACAATTTTCATTTAATAAAATGTCTCACCTTTTTAGGGTTGAGCAGATAGTCATACAAAGTATTCTCTCCCCAAGTAACAGCCATATTCTTGTTGGCAGAAGAGTACGAGTATCCAGCAGTCGTCCCTGACTGCCTTCCAAAAAGTCCATTAAGGTTCGGACCTGCATTACCCAACACAAAAAAAAAACTAAAATCCAATTCATCCGCAATATTTCAGTTCACAAAATCCAACCATCAATTTCTATAATTTCACACATTTCAATTTTCAGTATTTCACAAAACAATTAACATAACACCTGTTCCACATAGACAAATTACACATCAACCTAAATTATTCATATATACAAAAAACAAATCATTAGATCAATCATGTAAAATCCGATCAAATCAACAAAATCAATTACAGATCCGGTTTGTACAAATCGAAAGGATGCAATCGGAAGGAGAGATTTGGTACCTTGTTTGTGGCCGGCGCCTTTATCAACGGTGTGACACTGAGCGCATTTAGTTCTGAAGATCTTGTCTCCAGATTTGGCGTCGCCGGGAGGTGCTTGCTCGAATGTCGCCATTTGTCCGGGCTCGGAGATAAGATTAGGGTTTGCAAGATTGGAGATGGAGATTGGCGAAGGCGTGTGTCGTGGTTGGTTCTTTTTATACTCGACGACTTGGCCGGTGGTTACGCAAACTTTTAATGACGAAAATGCCCTCGTGATGTACCAACTACGTAATGGCTTTTTGTACGGGTTTAGATAGGCCTCTCCAACTTACCCTAACACAATTTCACCCTTAGAGTTACCCTATTATGACGCGACCCTATACTCTTCTCTGTCCGACTCTTGATCCGAAGTTGACCCTGTCCGATCACCCATGAGTAGGGTATGAGTAGTATAATTGATACCCTACCTCAAACCCTGCCCGTTCATACCCTTTTGTACCCATTCGAAATATATCCAAATTTTCTCAATATATTTAACTTTAAGACACTAATCGAGGACAATATGCACAATAATGTGAGTTATTATACAACTTTTGAAATAGCAAAAAAATAAATTTATTTTATATAAATTATTTTATGTAAATAAAAATAAAATCAATTCATTTAAATTAGGTTATACCCTTTCTTACCCTCTTGTACCATAGGGTTATCCTGTTCGTTACATAAGGCTTTAAAATATTACTCTACTCTGCCCGACCCTACCCTAAGAATATCAAACGGGTACCTCAAAAATGGTCGTACCCTGCCCGACCCACCCTAAATAAGTGTAGGGTATACCCTACCGGTCCATTGCCGACCCCTAGATTCAGATAGCCAAAATTCATTTTCTTTATAATATGATAATAATTCAAAGTTTTTTTATTTCATGTTCTCATCGGAAAATTACAGTTGCTCGATAAGTATCAAATTTAAGCATTCAATTCCTCGGACTAAAGACTGAAATGCATTCAATACTTGAACCACTCAAAGCTTTGCAGAGGCACCATCATATATTATGCCTTATGTTGAATAATAAAATAAGTCAGTTGATAGATTGTCTCGCATCGACTAGTTGAATAAAAATTATTATGTATATATTGAATTTTGAATTATAACATGATGTCAATTTATCACATGTTGCTTGATATGGATTCTGGTTAGCAACTTTTACAACTATTTTGATGTAGTTATTTGGCTAGAATTCCAATTCTCCAGAGCTTTTTTTTTTAAAAAATTTATTCCTACATTGCTGGTGGGCTTGAACCTCCGACTTTTGAGACTAGAATCTCAGAGACCGGATGGTTGATCGTTAAACCGCTACTTCTTGTGCCTAGAACTATCCTTGAGATGACATTGGTTAATCACAAGGTAAACTAGATCATTACGTGAGCATTTATCTGATGAACTAAAAACACCGTGAATGAACTTTTCCTGTATAAGTATGTTACTTACGGGCACTAATTTATAGGAGATACTGAAACTGACACGAGACATGAATTGTCACATGTTGATCACATCATTTACAGGAGTTGGCGAGTCAATTTTGATTAGGGAAAGAGATTATTGCCGAAAACCACCCTTTATAGGGCGTAATTGCCGAAAACCACCCCTTATACAGTTTATTGCCGAAAACCACCCTTTATTCGTTTCTTTTTTGTTGACCGACACATTTCAACGAAAAACGTTCAATTAGTGTTAAATCTCCGTTAGATGGATTAATTAGGCATTAATTAGGTTAATTAATTAGGTTAATTCAATTAATTAGGTTAATAAAATTCAATTAATTCAACCCCAAATCTCAACAGGGATAATTGCCGAAAACCACCTCTTATAGGCCGTAATTGCCAAAAACCACCCGTATCTCTAAATTCTCTGACCTTTTTTTTATTTTATACAATATTTCACACTTTTGTATTACTCCGTCTGTCTATCTAATCGACCAATTCAATTATTAGATTATTAGAAATAAATGGTTGAGATGATGTCCTACTGTCCTACGTATAAATGGATGTCCTCCTTGATCTCTTTCCATCATATATAGGGAAAGTATCATGTGGATCCTCTCAATTTGGTGGACTCGTGGATCCCCTCTTGCACCAGTTGATTGCATTTTTTGGACGCACCAGATTGTGCCAACGCATTAATGAAGCATGTGACTTGCACGTGTACATTTGTCATGTGCACACGTGATGTGCACATGACAAATGCACATACGTGGCGCAATCTGATGCATCCAAAAAATGCAATCAACGGATGCAAGAGGGGATCCACGAGTCCACCAAATTGAGAGGATCCACATGATACAACCTCTATATATATATCCATCTATCGTATATATAAAGCACAAAGAGTCTCATTTTACCCTAACTTCTTTCATATTTACTTTACTTCAATCGAATATAGTAATTGTTGCACAAAAGTCTAATATAGAATATAGTAATATATTTCAATCGATATGCAAATAATTGTGCATCAAACAACTAGGTTAAACCACCCGTCGGAGATTGCCGAAAACCACCTCTTATAGGCCGTAATTGCCGAACACCACCCCTTATAGGCCTAATTAATTAACCTAATTAATTAACCTAATTAATTAACCTAATTAATTAACCTAATTAATGACTAATTAATCCATCTAACGGAGATTTAACACTAATTGAACGTTTTCGGTGAAATGTGTCGGTCAACAAAAAAGAAACGAATAAAGGGTGGTTTTCGGCAATAAACTGTATAAGGGGTGGTTTTCGGCAATTACGCCCTATAAGGGGTGGTTTTCGGTAATAATCCCTTAGGGAAAAGGTAACTTTTGATTGAAAAGTGATATTTTTCTTGTCCCATTATTTTTGTCTAGTTTTATTATTTTATATCTTGCACAATTACACAATGCGTATCTTCTAATCTAGAGCAGGACCAACCTTCTTTTCGACCTTTAGAATGATGTCCTAGTGGTTAGAGCATCTTCATAAATATTTTAGGTCCTAGATTCAAGTTTAGAAACCACACCATACATTGAAGAATTATCATTGGTATGTGTCCTTACCGCTATTCCAAGATTTTTACCCTCCATCTTTTTTTAGTGTAAATGTATGACTCACAATATTTGCAAATGATATCAGTACAGTTTTGGGTTGCAAAATGATAGCGGGTAGTATGTGTAGTGGCACGTGGCTTGGAATAAGAAGATGAAGAGTGAAAATTGAGCCGCAGATAGATGATCATTGACGAGCACGTCGTTGAGTGCCTCAAACTTAAATTTATAATTTTCCTACAAGCTAGCAAGCAGCAAGTAGGGTCGAACCCCAAGAGAGAGCAATTTAAGTCAAGAATATATTTTTTATTCCACTAATAATTCCTAAAGGGGGTTTTTAATAATTGATTTAGTAACAAGTAACAAATAATACATAGGGAAAGTATCATGTGGAACCCCCACCTTTTTATGGATCCATGGTTCCTCTTTGCATCCGTTGATTGCATTTACTGTTTGCATTTTGGACGCACCAGATTGTGCCAGCGCATTAATGAGCATGTGCAACTCACGTGTGCATTTGTCATGTGCATTTCACGTGTGCATTTCAAAAATGCAAACACGTGGCACAATCTGGTGCACACAAAAAATGCAATCAACGGTGATGAAGGGGGATCCATGGATCCATGGAAAGGGGTGTTGCACATGATACTTCCCCATAATACATAACTACCGACACACCAATTTAAGGAGTTGTTGCAACATAAAATAATTGTTATCATTTTTAATTCATGTGAATTTATTTAGTTGTTCCCGCTAGAGAAACAACAAACATACATCCGCTAAGATAATATGTAAATAATTCTATATATCCTAGTCTTCAATTAACCGCTAAGTTCTCATGAAGATTGATAATAACTTGAATAAATATCAAAATAGCTACACCGCTAGGCTTTACTAAAATGATATCAAACAAACATCATGCAAGACATATTAATATAGTTCACCGCTAGGCTACTCTAAATAAACACTCAAGCATGTATCAAGCACAAAGAATTGTAATAAAATTCATACAAAATAATCATGCAATAACTCATCAATATATGTTAACAAACAACTCCCCAAATTGGGTGAGTTTAGTTACATATAAGATTCATAACTACAACAATGAAGTAACAAGATGAGAATATAGAATTGTCACTGAGTATGATGATGATCTTCTCTGCAAAATTCAGCAGCCCTGATGATGATCTCCTCTTCCAAATCCAGCAGCTACACCACACCATTTGGAGATGATCTCCAAAATGTGAAGAAAATGGTGCTAAATAAAATGATGGAGAGGTGGTGTAAAGGGTGGTGCAGATTGTGTAGATTGGTCTCCCTTTTATAGCCTCCATTTTCCAGCATTAATAGGTCCTCGAATAGTGGAAGGATTTGACCATAATTGGCCAAATTTGTTGAGTTCTTCGAAGCTCATAAATGCTGCCTCGAGACACTCCAATCGCACGTCTCTTGAATTTACCAAGCGCACGTCTCTTGAATTTATAATAAATCCTTGGACGTAAGCTTGGAAATTCCAGGGACGTAAGCTTGGACACTCCAAGCGCACGTCTCTTGAATTTACCAAGCGCACGTCTCTTGAATTTATAATAAATCCTTGGACGTAAGCTTGGAAATTCCAGGGACGTAAGCTTGGTGTCCAACGGCTACTTTTTGGGCAAGATTTTGTGCACTCTTGAGTTTCTTTCCTGAAATTCAAACAATACCAAAAGTGACGCATTTGATACGAGAAAGAAACATAAAATAATGGGTTTATATGATTTTTAACTCATATAATTGTGCGTTATCAATCACACATCGCAAATTAACATGACGAAATAATACCCATTCCTAAAACAATGCAAGTAATACACTAAAAGTTGAATTAAAACTATAATTAAATGAAATATTTATAAAAGGTATCGTTATATTCGAAACAGTTTCAATTAAATCTATACAATATATAAAATACAAGGATGAAATTGATGATTTCTTTTGAAGAAACAATTCACATTCTCGTAATACCCTTACATATATTATTAATTATTTAAAAATAGCATCATATATACTACCTTATAATTTGTTATTTATTGTATTATTTTAAGTACACATGCAAGGATTACTAATCTATTCTTCATTTAAAACGCAACGTGTGGTATTAGCGGTTACCGAATGAAGCCAAATTTGACATTCCAAAATGATCCTTATTTTTTCAATTATTATTGTAACAAATTTATTTGGTATGATTCATTATTTAAATTTATAAAACAAAATATGGTATACAAAATTTATTGCACAGATATGTGCAGCAAAATACTACTCCCTCCGTCCCATTATGAGTGTCCCCAAAATGATCTTCTCATTTCCTAAATTAGAAACTTTTTTACCTCTACATTTACACCCTCTTTCATACTTTTTATCCCACTCATTCTCTTTCTTACTTTTTATCTCATATTTTTCAATTTTCTTAAAAAACGTGAAAAATCTTAAATGAGACACTCAAAATGGGACGGAGGGAGTAATAATTAATATTTACACGGACACTGAAAAAAATAATGGAACGGACATCTAAATACTTCGTCAGTTAACGAAACGAGAAATTATAAACGAGCCGACGGCGCCGTTTACATTCTGACCGAACAAAAACGCGGCAGTTTATGAAGTCATAAACGAGAGAAACTGATGTGATGATTCAACCCCCAAATTGAAATTCCGTCAACTCCAAAATTAGGGCACAAAATGGAAGAAGAAGCCGCAGCAACGCAAATTGATGTGCATTCGTGGAGGCTGTGAATCCGAAGAATTCTTTAATTTTAGTTACTGTTAGTACGTTAATTGAAGTTTACTTTTTTTAGTAGTTGTTGAAGATGAAGGGGACGACAGATCGGACGAAGGTGGTGTTGCGTCATCTGCCGGGTTCGATTCCGCACTCGATGATCATTGAGCAAATTGATCGCCTGTTCGATGGACGGTATAATTGGAGTCGGTTTCGCTGTGGAAAGAACAGGTTGGGGTTTTTGATGATTGATTGGTAATGTTGTGAGTTGGTGTGTTTGATTGATGAGTTTAACTTAGTTGATAAGTTTTTTGTTTGGTATTTCAGCCACAAGCATCAGACGCACTCGAGGTTATACATTAACTTCAAGAGAGTAGAAGATGTGATTGAGTTTGCTGAGTTTTTCAATGGGCATGTTTTTGTCAATGAAAAAGGTTTGACCTTTTTGAAATTGGCTCATATACCCAATATCTTTCTAAGAAACATAATGTCATGATTTTGATAAGGACACAAAAAGTACTCAGCTTGGTAGTTTTATGTTGGCTCGTAGGTAATCAGTTTAAAGTTCAAGTTGAGTATGCTCCATCGCAGCAGGTGCCAAAACTGGTTAAGAAGGATGGGCGTGAAGGGACCATATTCAAAGGTAGGTGATTTTAAATTTATTTTTATGTTCAGCCTGTTTGGGTTTCTAAGCAACTGCTTGTTTTATTTGTTAGACCCTGAGTATATTGAGTTTCTTGAAAATCTGTCAAAGCCTGTTGAAAACCTTCCAAGTGCTGAGATACAGTTGGAGAGAAGAGAAGCTGAGCGAGTTGGTAAGTTGAAGCTGACCTTCAAGGTTTATAACTGAGTTTAATAACTATAATACAAGAGATAAGTGATGGATTAGGTAACATAATTTTGAGCGCATTCTGTCATTTGTTTTGATAATAACCATCTCATTTACTGACTATGTTGTTTTAGGTGTGCCAAAGGATACTCCTATTGTTACTCCTCTGATGGATTTCATTCGCCAGAAGAGAGCTGCTAAGCACTGGCCACAGGTATCTACAAGCTGATAATACTCCAGAAGATGAACTTTCTTTATATAAACCACCAAACGTTCTGATGTTTTGAAGTATCTGTTTTTCGAGTTAAGGCCTCAGGGCACTTTTTGCATTTGCACATGTGCCGTTCTTTAGTTTAAAGATCACAATCATCAGGAATCTAAATCACTTGCTTATTAAGTTTATTCTGATTTGGAAGTTCTGGGTCATTGCCATGCAGTGTTTTTTATAAAATTGTTTGTGATTTAAACCTTATTGCTTAGATGTATCATGATTTAAGAAACTGTGCTCCTAGAGCTTAGCTTTTATGATTAATTCAATTGTATTTCCTGATTAAGGTTTTTCTTTGTCAAAAAATTACAGAAGTCAATATCATCTGGTAAAGTGGGCAGAAGATCTGCTTCAGCTTCAGCTGGAGTTTCCAATTCAGCCTCCTCCAGACGGAGCTCTGAAAAGAAAAAATCTTCAACAATGGTTAGCATTTTCTGTTTGATCTTCCGTATGAGTATATCATGGCATGAGATGTTGTACTTTTTATCTGCTCACAACTTTCAGTCAATAACTTGCATGTCAAAAATGCAAATGTGCTGAAGAAAGATGATAGTAGACTACAAGGCATTCATGTTAAGTGTCAACTTGAATGTATTCTGATTCATTGAGAACCAGAGCTTTTTATGCATGACATCTGTTTATTAAGTTCCTATTTAGCATATTTTCTCTGAAATTATGTTTAACATTTGTTAGGCAATCTGTATTTCTCATGCATTATGCCTTTGGAACAGTATGTACAAAGGGATTCTTCCAAAATCTTTAAGGGGAACGTGAAATCAAATTTCATTATTGCGACCAAGAAGGATGAACAACATCTTCTTCAGACATCTTCTGCGGTATCTGCATTTGGAAAGTCCGCTGAAGCTAATAGTGGTATGTCTTGAAACTGGTCTTCTTTATTGACTGGTGGATGTCTGGGTGTTTTGAAAATCCTGTTTAAACTTTCTGAACTGCAATCCCTGTAACCTTGTTTATACCATCATTAGTTGTCTCCGTAATTGAACTAAACGGAACATTATTGATATTTTTTGTGGCCTGATTTCTGTTTACAGGATCAGCTGGTGCAAATGACTCTGTAACCAAGAAGATTGTTCTCCTCAAGGGAAAAAGGAAAGAAATAGAAATCTCCGATGTGAGTAAAACTGACTACTAGCAAATATTATACTTGGTAACATTTATTCGCACACCTTTTATTACCAACACTTACCATCTCACTGATTGAGTGATTTCATCATGTATATGTGTAATTTGTAGAGTTTAACTCATGCATTATGTGGTAGGTGGTATATAATAACAAAATAGATGTTTGATGGTAAACTAAATGCTTAACTATTTGCCTGTTACATGAATTAGTGACTACTAGAGCACAGACTCATGGTTTATCTGTCAGATGGTTTTTTTTTATCAAAAGTGGGTATATTTCATTTAATCACGAGTACAACAGATCATGAATACATCTGATCACGAGTACATTCGATCATGAATATAAAATGAAATACAAACGATGGTACAAATTTGAGACAACAACAACACTGAGTCATCTCTGAAAACAGTTGATCGAGCAGGCCACTGGCGGCACCTTCAC
>QZGG01001442.1:0-65029 GCA_006409495.1 Sedum album | reverse complement strand
GTGGCAGCCATAAATTCGGCTTCACAAGAGGATAAAGCTACACTCTTTTGCTTTTGTGAACTCTAAATTAAAGGCAAAGGCTCTATACTCCTTAAGTGTAAAAAATGGTGATCAAAGGTTGCTTGCTGATGTGTATTTTATTCCTAGCTTGCAAACTAATATACTAAGTCTTGGCCAGTTTGCAGAAGAAGGATGTAGAATTGTAATGCAGGGAGCACGTCTATTGGTGTATGACAAGTATGAAAAGTTGTTGATCGAAGTGGAGCGCTCCTGCAATCGTCTCTACAAGATTACTCTTGAAACATGCAAAGCAGTGTGTCTAGCCACTAGTATGGTCGAGCCAGCATGGCTGTGGCATGCACGATTGGGACATCTTAACTTTCATTCCTTAAAGAATCTTGTGGAAAAGGAGATGGTGATAGGAGTTCCAAAAATAGAGCATCCAACACAAATTTGTGATTGCTGCATGGCGGCTAAACAAACTTGATCACCTTTTCCAGTGAAAGCAACATATCGAGCGGAAGAGCCACTTCAACTCATACATACCGACCTCTGCGGCCTTATTACACCTCAAACAAATGCCGGTAATAAATATTTATGCTTTTTATTGATGATTTCAGTCGAATGATGTGGGTTTATTTTTTGAGAAACAAAAGTGATGCGTTAAATGCATACAAGATGTTCAAAGCGATGGTTGAAAATCAAAGTGATCATCGGATAAAGGTACTGAGAACTGACCGAGGAGGAGAATTTCTTTCTCATCAATTTTTGGCTCTCTGTAGAGAAGATGGAGTAGCCAGACACTTCACAGCCCCTTACACCCCACAACAAAACGGGGTTGTGGAGCGAAGAAATAGGTCAGTGATGGAAATGGCACGGAGCTTACTCAAATCTATGTTATTACCAGGGACTCTATGGGGAGAAGCTGTTCGTCACTCTGTTTACATTCTAAATCGAGTGCCAACTCGAGCCCTCAACAACAAAACACCGTACAAAGCTTGGTTCGCAAAAAGGCCGAACTTGGAGCACATCAGAGTATTCGGTTGTATTGGACATGTTAAGACCTCATCCTTCTACACAAAAAAGCTTGATGATCGAAGTAAGTTGATGGTCCATCTTGGCGTAGAAGAAGGTTCAAAAGCCTATAGAATGTATGATCCTATTAGTGGAAAAGTACATGTGAGCAGGGATGTTCATTTTGAGGAACAAAGTTAATGGCAATGGGATGGGAATGCGAGTAAAAATGATCGAGCTTGGTTTACATTCAAAGCTAGCTTATGCAAATGATGACAAACAACACACATATTCGAGAGAAGTAAATATAACAGAGCCATTAACAACTTCATTAGACCATGCAGCAAGTCCTTATGCACAAGCTAGTGCAACTAATGACCCACTGAGAGGTTCACCATCATCACCAGGGACGCATACAAATCACAACTTCAACACTTCCCCTCCTTCAAGATCGCTTTCGACCTCATCCACTCCGAAAAGTTCGTCGCTCTCATCATCTGAGTTGGTACCAAGGAAGTTTAAATCCCTACAAGAAATTTATGATAAAACAGAGGAGATATTTTTAGAACCTGAAGAACTTCTTTTACTAAATGGTGAAGAACCTAGCACATATGATGAAGCTGCTGGCAATAAAGACTGGGAAATGGAAATGCAACAAGAAATTCAAGCGATCGAAAAAAACAAAACCTGGAAGTTGACGGAACTACCACCTGGACACAAACCGATTGGCGTAAAATATATTCAGCCACCTTCATTCGAGTAGTCCTCTGTGTGTGCATTGATCCTCATTATTCAAACTAACAGAGCAATGAGTCAGTACCGGTTTATGTGAATGTTGATGGTCAAAAGCTGGTTATTGGCACTCTGTCAGCTGAGAAGTTTCCTCAGATTCAGTATGATGTCGTGTTTTGAAAAGGATTTTGAGCTTTCACATAACTGGAAGAGTGGGAGTGTTTTCTTCTGTGGTTACAAGACTCAGAACCCTGTTGATGGCGAAGGTTACCCCGATGATGGTGAGCATTGTGATTGTGCTTTGTCTTCATCTGAATAAATGTTTTTAGTTAGATTGTCTCTGTTTTTTTATTTAATATTTTCATTTTTCCAGACTTTGAGAGTGATTCAGAGGATGATGTCTTGCCCTTGGAAAATGGTAGGATCCTGGAAACCTGATAACGGTCCCCTGATTTACAGTTGTGCGGGTTTGATTTGAGTTGTTGACTATGTGTTATAGGAAAACCTGAGCCTGCAAAAACTGTGGCACCCAAACCAGTGTCTGCTGCTATGCCAAAAGTGAAGGCTGAAGAGCCAGTTAAGGAAGTTGAAGCTGATAGTGATGACGATTCTAGCGATGAAGATGATTCGTCTGATGATGATGATGTACCTGTTTCTCTGTTGTTCTGCATTTGTTACCTGAGTTTCTTTATAATTCTCTTTTTCTCTGAATTTTCACCATTGCTTACAGGATTTACTTGGTGATAGTGATGATGACTCTGACGCTGAAGATGGTAGCTCAGATGAAGAAGATGAGAAAACCCCTACTCCCATTAAGGTATCTTCTAGTTATTTTTTTCAAAGATTTTTGATTCATCTGTTGATGTGCTCTATATTTATGTTTAAGGGAGAACAAGAAGAGGCCCACTGACCCCGAGTCAAAAACACCAGTTCCTTCCAAAAAAGCAAAGTTCACTACTCCTCAGAAGACATGTTAATCAAAAAAGAAAAAAGAAAAAAAGAAGACATGTTAACTTATGTTTAAAATTATTTGTATTCTCGATATCTTCTTAGAATGCTGGGATTTAAATTTTGACAAAGCTTGCTATTCTGTAGATGGGAAGAAGGTTGCTGCTTCTGTCCACGTGGCAACACCCCACCCTGCTAAGCAGGCAGCTAAGACACCAACCTCTTCTGGGAAAGTTTCTTGTGGCACTTGCAGCAAGACATTCAATTCTGACAAAGCTCTAGATTCGCACTCCAAGGCCAAACATGCTGTCAAGTAGAACTTTGTAGTTTGCTATCCCTTTTTCATTGTTTTTTTTTTTGATAAAAGATTACAATTTCTGGACAAAACAAGAACAGAGGACTTAAAGAAGCTTGATGTTGGGTAGTGATATTCTTGGACAGCAATCAAGCTTGAACCAATTCCATTTCCTGTGATATGCAAGTTTGGAAATAAAGTCTGCCAGTTCATTAGCCTCTCTTCGGATAAACCTTAATTGTCCAGTTAGTCTTAGATGCAAACATAGAAAGACACTGTTGCGCACAATGGTCATTAGCTTCTGAAATTTGTTGTTTACCATCCATAATGTTTACAAGATTACTGCAGTCTGATTCAAAGATAACTCTTTGTAACATCAATTCAGAAGCTAATTGCATTCCAAGTAATAAAGCTTCAGTTTCCAACTGCAAAACAGAGCCACCATTTGGAGAATAATGAGCCTTAATTCCCACAACAAAACCATTTTCATCTCTCGCAATTACTCCACATCCACCATCCAAATTTGAAGTTGCAGTGGCTGCATCGGTATTAACTTTCACGAAATCAGCAGGTGGAGGTATCCATGAAAAATCATTCTGGCACGTGAAAGACGAGAATAATGAATTAGCATTTGAGTATTGGGAAATGAGGGACATGATTTTAAAATATGCTGAATCAACCGCCAACATTTGAGACCCATGATAGACACTGTTTCGATGAAACCAGATAAACCATATTACCACAATTACTATGGTGAACTGATTTCCATTCAGATGAAAACAACAATGAAACAACCAATCAGCCACATCAGAGAAACTGTCCAGATTGATATTAATAAGAAAATCAAACTTCAACCAAATAGCACGAGACCACCAACAATGTAAGAGAATATGAGAGGTGGTTTCAACAGAACAGCCGCAAATGCAGCACTGTGGGTCAATAAGACAGTGTTTCATAAGCAAATTCTTACCACTAGGAATGCCATTATAATAAACTTTCCATGCAAAGATCTTTATTTTCCTAGGGATATTAACCTTCCATAAAATTTTCCAAAACTTGTGAACAAGGGAAGGATTAGAAGTATGACCTGCTTGCTGCGTAAGATCATGTTTACTTGTGTCTAACTGAGTCTTGAGTAAAAGATAAGCCGACTTGACGGTTAAAACTCCATCTCTGCTGCCTGTCCATAAGATTTTCCCAGTTGATACATCAGTGACAATAAAAGGATTGATAAATTGAGCCACTTTCCAAAAAGCATGCCAAATGGAAGATGATTTATATCCTTTACGAGCAGCAAATAAAGATGTGTGTGGGAAATATTTAGACTTCAATAGTCGTGACATCAGAGAATCGGGATATACAATCAGACGCCAAACTTGCTTGGCAATTAGTGAAAAATTGACAAGCTTCAAGTCACGAAACCCATACCTCCAGCGTCCATATTCTCCTGCATAATTGACCACTTAATCCAGCTAATCTTACGTGAATGACCGGAGCGATTCCACCAAAATTTCCTGATCAAAATATGCAATTTATTAATGACTTTATCAGGAAGAATATAACATGACATAGGATATTGTGGCATTGATAATAAAACAGCTTTGATGAGGACTTCCTTTCCACCCACAGATAATTGCTTAGCCTCCCAATTTTGAATTTTATTTTGAAAAGACTCAACTAAGGCAGAATATGAATCTGATTTTCTTCTATCCAAAAGCAGAGGCATTCCGAGATACTTAGGTATTTTATCAATGCATTGTACGCCTAAAATATTTGATAACTGTTGCTTGTCTTCCAAACCAACGTTTTTACTAAAACAAATATGAGATTTGTTGTAGTTCACATGCTGGCCAGAACATGCTTCAAAAATACTTAGAATGTACTTGATTCTGTGAGCAGACATAACGTTGGTTGAAAAAAAGAGCAAACAGTCATCAGCAAACATTAAATGAGTAATATCAGGCGCTCTAGGATTGATTTTGATACCGACTAAAAAGTGAAGTGTTTTTTCTCTAAGTATAGCATAATGCAGCCACTCCATGCACAAGATAAACAGGTAAGGGGACATTGGGTCGCCCTGCCGTAGACCTCTACTAGGTAGTATCAAATCTGATAAAATACCATTAATGCGGATTCGGTATTGAACTGATTTTGTAAATGTCATAACCCGACTGACCCACAAAGGATGGAAACCAAAATTTAACAATACTTTCTCAAGAAAACTCCATTCTAGTCTATCAAACGCTTTAGACATGTCAAGCTTCAATGCAGCATATCCTATCTTTTGAGAAGTTCTAGAATTCATAAAATGAGATAGCTCATGCGCAACTATTATATTATCCGTGATCAACCTGCCCTTTAGGAACGCTGATTGATAAGGAGATATTATATCATTAAGGACAGACTGTAATCTGTTCACCCACATCTTTGCGATTACTTTAACTAGAACTCCATTTAGGCTTATAGGTCTAAAATCTTGCATCGAATGAGCACCTTTAATCTTAGGAATAAGAACTATGAGTGTGACATTATTTTCAGTATCTATGATTCCATTGTTGACAAATTGCAGAACTTCAGAAGAGAAGTCATGACTGATAGAGTTCCAAAATTTTTGAAAGAATAAAGCAGGGTAACCATCAATACCTGGAGATTTGCCGGGATGGATCTGAAATAGTGCAATTTTAACTTCTTCAAGAGTATATGGAGTCAACAAAAGATTGTTGTGCTCTGCTGAAACTTTCCGAGGAATGAGATCTAAAGCATCTGTAAAAGTATGATCAGAAACGTGAACCGATGAGTGGAACAAACATTGAAAATAATCTGAAGCAACGGTAACAATGTCTGGAAGTTCTTTAGCAACAGTACCATCCTCTCTAACCAGATATGAAATGAGGTTATTTTTTTGTCTAGAGGAAGCTTTATGATGAAAATATTTAGTATTATTGTCACCTTCAGCCAACCACATAACTCGCGAACGTTGTTTCCAAAGTATTTCCTCTCTAAGGAGCCACTCATCCATTTGATCAGATAAACGTTGCTCGGCTAAAATGATTTGTTCCGTTCTTGGTTGACTTTGAAGTTGCTGAAAATCTGATTTGAGTATCTTTAAATGACCCTGCACATTACCAAAATCAGTGTTGTTCCAAATCGATAGGTGTGCTTGCAAATTGGTTAATTTCTGATTATATGAAACAGCAGGTCCAGAATTCCACCAGTTCGAAACCAGCGACTGTAAGTTATTCTTGCGGATCCACATAGGTTCGAAGTAAAACTGTTTCTTACGGTTCGTAGCACAATTGTTCGTTTGAAGCAAAAGAGGCATGTGGTCTGAAGTATGAGCAGATATGTGATGTACCTGTGCTTGACGATACAACTGCTTCCAACTTCTATTTACAAGAATTCTATCCAGTCTCGCTTTGAATTCTTCGTCATTTGCACGTCTGTTAGAAAAAGTAAACTTCGGACCAGTGAAGCCCAAGTCAAAAAGACCACATTCTTCTATCACATTTTGAAAGTTTGAAATTTGCGACCTTCGATGTACAGCCACCTTTGACACCTCAGAGAACTTTAAAACTTCATTGAAATCGCCTGCAACCATCCAAGGTAGGTCAGAGTTAACCCATAAAGACCTCAGAAGATCCCAACTATGAGTTCTAAGATGAGCAGAAGGATGGCCATAAAATAAGGTACATCGAAATAGTTGAGAATTGAGATGTCTGAATATACATATCTAGAGATTGTATCATGTGGAACCCCTCACTTTTCATGGATCCATGGATCCCCCTTTGCAGCCGTTGATTGCATTTTCTGTTTGCATTTTGGACGCACCAGATTGTGTCAGCGCATTAATGAGCATGTGCAACTCACGTGTGCATTTGTCATGTGCAACTCACGTGTGCATTTCAAAAATGCAAACACGTGGCACAATCTGGTGCGTCCAAAATGCAAACAGAAAATGCAATCAACGGCTGCAAAGGGGGATCCATGGATCCATAAAAAGGAGGAGTTCCACATGATACAACCTCTACATATCTATATGATAGAAAGAGAAGCTCTTTATAGTAACATTCAAACCTTCTTTCCATAGAAAAGCCAGACCACCAGATCTATCCCTTTTTCATTGTTGATCTCAAGCTTCGATTATTTTCTTTTTACTTTTTATTTATGTTGATTTTTTTAGCCATTATCTTGGATGATGCTTTTAAAATTTAACTGATGTTCAAAAGTTAGTTTTACATAAATTTTATATATTGAACATAATATTTATTTTATATTTTATTTTTCACAATATTTTCCATGAGCAACCAAACACACCTTCACTTTTTTATTAAAATTTCTTTCCCTTCAACTTTTTAGTTCTTATGTACTTGATATGAACAATCGATGTGTAATCTCGATGTATCTTGTGCAAGTTGTAATTCCACCATCAAAAAAAAAAAAAACTTTTTATTACATTTTCTTTCCATGTAATTTGCTACACCCAAACAGAGCATTAGAGAATTTCTGACGAGAATGAGGACTTTTTTTTTATTACAGAGAATGAGGACTTAATGTCTCCAAGCTGATAAAAGTGCAATAGGTTATGGATAAATAACATATCAAGATTCGCAAATTTAAAACTGTAATGGATTTTGGTCGAGTGAATATAATTTCATTTAGACAGACAAACTACACACCAACAATGTAAATATGGTAATAAAATCATCTCGGCGCTTACGCGATTTCCCATCTAAGTATGCCAACGTGGCAAAAATTTAACCAACTCTATAACCCATCCAATAAGCAGAACACAATGCAAGACTGAACCCCCAGCCAAAATTCAAAATAACTTCAAGCCAACAAAGAAAAAACACCACAAAATCTGCATATACAAGTACAACCTATTAAAACAAAACGTAAAGCTTCACTACTAAGTGAAACGCAAAGCTACACTACATAGTCAATATCTAGTTTCATATGACCATTAAAATAAGTTAATTTCAAGAACAACACATTAAAATGTTCAATGACTTGGATAGGAAAAATGATAAAAAGATCAAACTAAAAAGTTCCACAAAACATGCATACCCTTGAAGAGGACTGATGTAGAAGATGTTGATGGCAGATCAGAGAAATCCAAGACTGAAATGAATATGTGTATAACTCATGCATCACAAGAAACAACTTAACATTATACAGTTAACTAGTTAAGGGTTTATAAAGTAAAGGATACCTTAAACATGATCGGTTCCTGGCATTGATGGATCAAACCTTTTCAAGGAACTGAAAGTTGGACTTCTCTAAGTTCCATCTCCCCTTTGTGCCTCTCTTTCTAAATGTGTCAAAAAGTTCGTTCTGCGATAACCATTATCTGACAAAACACAAACAATGAGAAACACATGAAAAAACATAATGCAGTCTCTAGTTTGTAAGTTCGAAAACTGAAAGGGTGTGGTGATATTGAACATTTCAGAAGCTATTATGCACTGTTACTAATGATATTGAATAGTAAAAATGAAAAGATCTTCGGGCATAAAGTCAAAGGACCTTACAATAAGCTATTCTTGTAGCTCTTGTAAATGTAATGGGGATATCGGAACAGATTAATTAATAGTTCAGTATAACAATATTAACTCAAGTGTGATTGACAGCCCACATAATGATCCCCATGATATAATCAGTTGAACAATTACCAGTTGCCAGTAGATAAAATGGTAAACACAGTATCAAATAACCAGGATATTTGAAACAAGGTGACCGACTGATGTTTCCAAATTGGAAATAAACCATTTATTGTAATCCCATAAGTTAGAACCATGGAAGACACTGTTTCGATGATTCAATGATTCCAAGTAAACCACAAGCTAATGACTACAACTGTAAACTCTTGTTGATCCAGGTGATAGCAACAGTAATATAACAAATCTGCCCACCTTTGAGAAAAGGCAATTTATGCCAGATAGGCCTAAACCCATCAACATGATAAAAATACATGCATAGTTGATTCAACACGAGCACTACAAATGACACATATTGGCTCAATTTGACAACGTTTCTTGAGAAGATTAAAAGCAGTCGGCAAACCATCATAATAAATTCTCCACACAAAGATCTTTATTTTTCTAGGCAACTGAAGACGGTAAACAGTATACCAAAACTTGTTTATGTGCTTAGGAGTGTAAGGCTAACCTGCAATAATATTTATATTTTCACTTCCGCTTTTCAGCTCATCCCGAATATACTTGATATGCAGATTTGATGTCAAAAGATCCACTGGAGCTTCCTGCCCAAATAAAACTTTCTGAATTAGCATCTGCCCTGATATAAGATTTTACTTATTGAATGACTCTCCACACACCATGCCAAATGGGAGATGAAATATAACCTTTATTAGGAGTAAAAAGAGACGTATTTGGATAATATCTAGATTTCAGCAATCTAACTGTCAGTGAATCAGGATAAATCAGAAGTCGCCACACTTGCTTTGCAATAAGTGCAAAATTTATTGATTTAAGATCTCTGAATCCTAATTCACGATTCACCCTATCTGATTGCAGTATCTTCCAATTTATCAAGTGAATGTGTTGCGAATCCTTGCCGTTATTCCACCAAAAAGATCTGATCAAAGCATGTAACTTATTAGTAACTTTATCAGGCAGGATATAGCATGGCATAGGATGTAGAGGCATAGACAATAGAACTGAGTCAATCGACAATTCTTTGCCATTAGCCGAAAAAATACTAAACTGCCACTTTGTATTTTACTACTCATAGTATCAATCAGATTCACAAAAAGAGATAGACCGTCTCCTATCAAGATGTAATGACATGCCTAAATATGTAGGAATTCGATCGATGCATTGAACTCCTAAAATCCCTATTATAGAGAGTCGATCTATTTGAGCAACATTCCTACTGAAACAAATAACAGGCTTGCTGAAATTAACTTGTTGTTTGGAACATGTCTCAAAAACACTGAGAAGGTATTTGATTCTCTATGCAGCGATTTCAGAAGTTGAGAAAAATAATAAGCAGTCATATATCCGCAAACATTAAGTGTGAAATTCCAGTCATTCTAAAATTTAGCCTAATACCCCTCAGATATGATAGACTGCGTTCTCGCTCAAGACCATAGTGCAGCCATTCCATACGTAAGATAAACAAATATGACGATAAAGGATCTCCTTGCCTGCGACCACCCCCTACCTGGTAAAATGACTTCTGACAAAGTATCATTGATTCGCAACTTATACTAAACAGAACTAACAAAGAGCATAACTCTCCAAACCCACATCGAGTGAAATCCGTAGTTCAGTAACACTCTTTCAATAAAACACCATTTCATTCTATCATATGCCTTTGAAATGTCAAGTTTCAGAGCTACGTATCCATTTTTGCACTCTTCTAGTATTCATATAAATATATAATGAGACAACTCATGCGCCTGTACTATTATATATCCGTAATTAGTCTTCCTTTTAAAAGAGCACTTTGAAAGGTGAAATCACATCATTTAGGGATACGTTGCAATCCTATTAACCCGCATCTTAGCGATCACCTTAACTAAAACATCATTTAGACTAATTAGTCTAAAGTCATGCATCGTCTGAGCTCCCTTTATTTTAGGAATAAGCACTACCGACATGTTAAGATCAGCATTCAAACAACCATTGTTGACAAAGTTAAGGACCTCATTTGAAAAATCAGACTGCAACATGCCATCATTTCTGGAAAAAAAGTGCAGAGAAACCATCTATACCTGAAACTTTATGAGGACTCAATTGAAATAATGTTGTTTTAACTTCCTGTACGGTATATGGTTCCAATAGCATCTGGTTATGCTCCTCTTTCACAATTCTAGGAATGAAACCCAAAGCTTCATCAAAACAGTCTGCAGGAAGCATATGAAGATGAATGAAAAACTTTTCAAAATAATATGTTGCAACTTGCATAATACCAGAAAGCGTCGTAGTTTCCATTCCATTGTCTGAAACAAGAGACAAATTTTTATTACTTTTCTGCCTACTAGATGCTCGATGATGAAAAAACTTGGTATTGTTATCACCTTCTGCATGTCAGTTGTCACAGCACACAGGAACGTTGTTTTCAAAGTATTTCTTCGCGTAATAGCCACTCATCCAACTCATTTGACATGGACTGTTGAAGCTTTATAGTATGGTCATTTGTGGGTGAAGGGTATGAGGATGTCAAATAATCATAAATCATGCTAATATGCAACTCAGTTATCCCCTCAGATAATGTTGGCCTACTAGCGACATGGGTTTTGTCATCTTAACAAGAAATTACAAGAATGTTTTTTCCCAATGAATTGCATGGCAATACCGAAACGTGGAATAAATCCTCTATTAATAAAGGCTATATGCTAAGTGTGATCATGTCAATAAGTACTAATTAGACTGGCAGTAAACATCAGATAAGACTCTCTTCTCTACTAGACCCTTCGTTTATATATCAGATGCACGGCTGATTGCAATGAGCTAAATATTTCTTACACGAATGTGATCCCTTCATTAACTGAATGATGTGTTTGATTCAGAAATTGAGTAAAACGTTCAATACATTATAGAGCTGAGGCTAGCACAACATAATTTGTAAAGTACCTCAACATAAAACTTGAAAAGTTAAACAAAACGGCCTACTTCATTTCTTATATCTTGTTGAAAGCAAGAATATCGCAGCTCTGGATGTACTCGTTGGCAGGTTCAACGGTAAGGTAATCCTCAATGATGTTGTCGACAGAGACGAGATCGTCAACTATTGTCATCATGATACTCAATTTCTTAATTCCGTACCCAACTGGAACCAACTTGGCTGCAAGGTTAGAAAGGTAGTGTCAGGACTCAGAGAAGAAGAAGCAACTGAGTTTTTTTGTTTCAAACAAATGAAAGAAAAGGGAGATACGTACAGGCACCCCACAGCAGACCAGGCATCTCGATGCTACGAACAATCTCTTCCAGCTTTTTCATGTCGGTCTCATCATCCCAAGGTTTCACATCCAACAAAACCGACGACTTTCCACCTGAGACCAAAGTTGTAAGAATTACACACCATGGGACTGTGAGCATTTTTAATGATAAGAATCATTGACGAACGAAAATAATGAGGGGTAGCTTACTTTCTTTCTTCTTGGCAGAAGTCTTTTTAGCAGCCTCCCTCTCCTCTGCAGCCTTCTTGTCTTCTTCAGTCTCATCACCAAATAAATCCAACTCATCATCATCCACCTCGGCAGCCTAAACACCCCAACAGCAAATCTATGTCATAACTCCATCACAATATCATACAACTAAAACACCATCAAATCTCACCTCAGCAGGTGCAGCAGCTTCAACTGGAGCAGCAACAGCTGAACCACCAATCACAACACCAACAGCTTTGCCAGGGAAGCTGCAAAATACAAACATTCAGTCAATCATCATAATATTTGCATCAGAATCCTCAACTGTAACAACAATTACTAATGCAAGATCTAAACTTTACAGAAAAAACAGCTCAACATTTAAAAATCGAGAGAACAATATCTCTTCAGCCAGTCATCCTAAAAATATAGATACCACCAAATTGTAACCAACTAACACAACTGCAGTTAAGAACGCAAGCCAGATCAAAACTTTAATCGAAATTCAGCTCAACATAAACAAACCCAAAATCTTTTCTAAAGTCCAATATATACATTTCATCAGTCTAAAACATCATAATCCTACCTAACTGACAATCAACTAAACCTACAAACTGTAGCCCCATTAACAAGTGGAAAGGAAGCAGAAACCAACCAACCTTGCAGCTAAGTGAGCTGACACAGACTCATACCACCTACTGGCATTGGGAAAATCACCACTTGGCTTTCCAGACACAGATGCAAACACCTTAACATCATCCTTAGTCAATTGATCCCTGAAAAGTGAAAATAATCAAAATCAAAACAAAGATATAAACTTTCAACATCAAATTCAAATTCAACAAAAACCCATCTGGAGGAAACATCGATCGATCGAACTAAACAGTTGGAGAGGCGTCGTAGATCGAGATTCAATAAAGAAGAAAGGCGTACCCAGAGATGTATGTTTTTCCGGAAAGGAAGTATTCAAGGGACTTGAGACCAGACTCAGCGTGGAGATCTTCAAAGGTGACTGCCATTGGTTGAAGACGATGTTGACTTGGGATTGACCCTCGGAGATGAAGGGATGTCTGATAAGAATCAGAAATAAAAGAGCAGAGATCGAAGAGATGAGGGAGGAGATTGATCGGAGAGGAAGAAGTTATCGGAGAAGAAGGAGATTAGGGTTAAAGGAAGATAACCATTTTCATTAATTTTCAACTTACAATTACTGTTCACTAAACTTATATTTATACTAATGTTGCCACTTAATCAACAACTAACACATTTTTACACATTTCTTCCCTTGCACGCAATTTTCATTCGTATCATTACCGTCCCCTTTAAAACAACCTTGTCCTCAAGGTTGACGTTTTCAAGATTGAAGTTTCGGGTGGTCTTGGACTTGAGAACCGCAAAAATAGCTTCAAATGACGTCCCAAAAAACAGAAATAAGCGACCATTATTCTTCCACGGTGCAAATACATGATGTTGGCTACTATACACATCTTCCCAATAAGCACTGACGTAGTCGAAAGATGTGCAGAAACTTTGACACCCAAATGAAGGCTATTAATCCAAAACAAAGTCACAACTTGTTGCTGCACGACAAAGGAAGCTTTCTGATTCTCAAAAGCTCTCAATGATAATAGTGTGCAGCTCCATTTTGCAGCAGAGACCGGTATAAAACATATGATCGTGTGTGTGTGGCTTCAGTGATCACATTCCATGGCCAAGCACCTAGCTGTAGCTGAAATAGCTGTCTAGGATCGAGATCAGACAAAACTGATGGAAGTAAGCTCCCTTGGAGCGCACTATGTGTAATTTTAATAAGAAGTGCAGGCAACATCAAAGCTATACAACTCAAGGAAAGCAGTGACCCTGCTGAAGTATCCCTTTTAGATACAAAAACAAGCTGAACTTTTGGAATAGCCCAAGCATTTTGATACTCCTCAAATACATGCTGCACTTTTCCATAACATTCGCAACTGAGCCATGGTGACAAAGCAATTACTGCCTGAAGAATATACCAAAAATGTGTGTCAAAATGAAGATAACATCTGATTAAGCCAAAGAATCTTCTTATTTGGGTAGCAAAACACAGAAACGGCCAGTTAACCCTGACTTCAATGATTTGAAAATCATGCTGAGCATGTAATCTAATACATCTTAAGTCACCTCTCTTTTTCTGACTCTGGAGAAACCCAGCATCAAACGAGTGTGTCGTAGGCACCAGCAAATATTTCACACTAATTTCTGCCATTAAAGTGAACTCGATCACTTCAGTCATGCGTGAACACCAATCAAGATTCTCGGCATTGCCGAATACAAATACTTGATGCCAGTAAGTCTCGTCTGCAAGAAGTTTGATACCCAATTGCACCATCAGCTTCCCCGAGTATCTACCTACCAATTGTGACTTTAGCAGCTCAGGACTCTTATTAATTTCCTCTAAAGACAGTGTAGCAGGTTTGGAATGAGCTGAAATAACAATAACATGTGTACTGGAAGGGATTCGATCCCCTTTGGCGCCATCGCCATTCAACTCGGAGCTTGAATCCAGTAGTTCTAGTAGAAGATAAATGTCTGCACATGGGTGCCCCTGATCACGGCCCATTGCAAGACTGTAATTTATTGCCAAGCTAATTGAAAAAGAATGCCACTTTCGACTTCTTGCTGCGGTCCAACAACAATCTGAAATTGAAGTATTAAGATAATAACCACAACTGATGTCAAGTTTCGAAGCAAGCTCATTTGAATGGCGCACTAAGTCATATCAAGTACCATAAGCTGATATATAGAACTACTAGTTCCCACTTGGTTTGACTTGCATAACATTCGCATAGATGATGAGTCACGACATTGCCAATCCAATTTGACCAGCAAATTCCAAACAAGTTGTCTGTTGTAACTGTTATATACTTTACTCACCTGCCATAATTGTTCCAGCCACTTCATTCCCATAATCAACTCGATACCATTCATATTAGTAAAACGGGGCACCAAACACCTCCCAGCAACAAACCTTTGCAGTTTCAAATGACTTATACATTCGACTATAGCAGTTATGTTCAAAGCATGATAAGAAACGAAGTCTGAAACTCCCATTGTTTCTTGGTCACACCGTACAAAGAAGAGCTCACATGATCCCCCTTCTTTGGATCAAAGAGAGCCCTAACTCAAGAGGCTTTGCTGGTGCAAACTCAAATGTCAGCTTCCTATAGATATAATGTCGAACAGTTCGTGTGACTAAACCATTCAACTTGTCCTGGGGATTGAAGATCAATAACCTTCAAAGATACTCCGTGCTGCAAATATAATTGATTAAACCAATCAAAAGCGAGCTGCCCTACGAAAGGAACCACATGCTGCTCCTCATGGCCATTCAACATTTGTAGTATATCATAGGATTCATCAGGAGGTTTTGCAGGCGGCAAGACAAATATCGACTTCTCATAGACATTATGTCGAACAGTTTGTGTGCGTAAATCATTCAAATTGTTCACCATCAACAAACACAACTTTAGATCCATACTTTCAAGATCCTTGTTACGCTGTAAACTGATTTTATCAACAATCATAGACTGTTTGTAAATTAACTTTGTAGTATGTTGATGCAGAGACGCAGCAACAACATCATTCTCAACACAAGGTTTAAAATCAACCATAGCATCTACTGAGATCGAAGCTGCAGATAAAAGCAAATATGAACTTACTTGATCATCAGATTCTGGATCCTCAGCTGTGTCAGTTTCACAACCACTACTAACCTTGGAAGACATGGTTGAATCGTTAACAGCCGGTACCGCACTTCAGAAATCACTGACTGCATTGAAATCGGCTTGTTCACTACATCTACTGAATCCGCAGGTGACATCTCCGATGATCGTGACGACATCGGCTTCTTCAACGATGCATTCCGTAAGTGCTCTAACATAATCTGATTCATTTGAATCATCTGAGACATCGAAACAGAAATCTGATTCAATTTTGCATTTGTCCGTTTGAGATGATCACGAATTGCTCGGATAAACGTTCATCGTCTGCCATGGAATTGAAGAGGCGAGATGAAAGCACCAGTTGATAAGAATCAGAATAAAAGAGCAGAGATCGAAGAGATGAGGGAGGAGATTGATCGGAGAGGAAGAAGTTGATCGGAGAAGAAGGGGATTAGGGTTAAAGGAAGATAACCATTTTCATTAATTTTCAGCTTACAATTACTGTTCACTAAACTTATATTTATACTAATGTTGCCACTTAATCAACATCTAACACATTCTTACACATTTCTTCCCTTGCACGCAATTTTCATTCGTATCAATGTCGCAGATTGGGTATGAGAGCATATGCATCGGTAAGCTCCTCGTCCAGATTCTAGCAGTTGTCAGAAATAATTTTTTACGCACCGGTAAGCATCCAAATGAGATGGCGATCTGGAAGAGATTGTGAAGATGAGGAGCTGCGGTCAGGGCATCCGCTGGAGCTCGTGTGAGAGGAGCTCCTCAGGCGCGTTGGCGAATCCAAAAAGCTTTGTCGTCAGATGCACGCGCTTATAATTAGGGTTAAATCGTGTGTGTTGTGCGTGAGATTTTTGGTAGGATTTTGACTTTTGACATATCTGGGCCAAAAGTCCCAATAAATACATTTAATTGAGTAAATATAAATATGGAAAGATAATTAATGTTGATATCAAATTTAAACAATGAAATTGTAAAATTATAGAAATAAAATAATAAATGCAGAAAATCATGACTTTCAACAGCGCTTATCATAAAAACGCTGTTAAAAGTGTTAATATAAGTATAATCTTTAACAGCTTTTTAATTGATACATAATATAACAGCACTTATGCCTAAAAGGCGCTGTTATTTGTGTCAAATTGCATTTAATGGCTAGTATGATAAATTGCATTTAAGAATTCAATACAAATGAAATAAATGCATACGTGAAATGTGTCAAAAATTAATATTATTTTTGAAAGTGTGAATAGTAACAGGAGCTCCTCGTAGAGATTGCATTGGTGCAGAAATCAGTTAAAATAATATTATTATTCGGTGAATAGTGATAGAACTTGCCCATTTAGGAGCTCCTCAACGAGATTAAAAAGCTAAACGGGTGCGGATGCTCTAAGAGAATGAAGTGGAAGAGACGGCTGAAATGCGGAGTATTTATATGGTTTTTTCTTAAAACCCTAAATCTTAGAGATTTTTTCTAGGTATTTAAGGAAACGGCCAATTTTTTTTAATTACAACGGGTAAATTACAAGCTCAACCGAACATTTTCAATTCACTATGGAAACTATACCATTACATGACCAATCTATTATAAGACCTTCAATCGAAACTGAAACCATTACATATGAAAGACTCCACCACATGGGGAGGCTATGGATTGAACTCATGACCCTTATGACAACACCGTCCTAGTGACGAAAACGACCAATTTTCAAGTACCTAAAAATTAATCTCATTTTTCGGAATGGGGTATGGTTTCTTTCAATAATGCCTTAATAGCTCCTCCCCAAGAAATAGATGCAAGATATTTATCTCGTGACCTATATAAATATCATATCAATAAAATTATTTATCATTCAGTATAAGCAACCCATAAATCATCATATAGAAGAAAACTTATGTTTCGGGATGTGAATGTTTTAACATAGACATTGGCAGTGACTCAAATTCAATAATTTCCCCTACTTGTCTCAAGCGGGAAAATACAAATAATGTGATTATCATACGTTTCCTGTGCAATAAACTTAGAATTCTAAATCAATAATAATTTTAAATCTCATATCTTGAATAATTACAAATCTAATAATTATAAGTCTTTAAGCATGAAGTTACAAACCAATATCATTCCAAATTTTAGAATAATTACAAATCAATAATGTTGTATTAACTACACATAGTTATTTTCTTCCATTTTAGATAGACTAGAAAACTTAATAAATATTAACAAATTTAGCCATGAATCCATATTGTCAATCATTAGCACACACAAGAATAACATAAATCTTACCGAGGGCATGGAGGCTGAAAGGGATTCCACGTAGCTGGCTAACTTTTTCCGTATATGATCAAGCCCATGAGAGGTAATAACGTATTAGTATTATTAATAATATTATTAAATAATATTAATAATAATATATTATTATTATAATAATAATAATAACATATTAGAGTAAAGATCAGGTGAAAAGCACATTTAGGGTTATAAGATTGATGGAGAATTCGGAAACGAAGGGGAATGAGAAAGATCTGACGCAGTGCGTTAGAGTTGCGGTGAATGTGATTGCATTACTGTTTTCCGGGGGAGCCTCAGATTATTGTAATTGTGTTTTTAATTTTATTAGTGTATTTGATTTTACATCACTGTTGATTTTCTGATTTTTTTTGTAATCAATTAGGTTACGATTGGGTCTCATGCATTCACATTTGATTACGTGTACGGCACAGGAGGCTCACCATCGTCATTGATATTTAGTGATTGTGTTGCACCTCTGGTTGATGCATTGTTTCATGGATACAATGCCACTGTCCTGGCATATGGTCAGGTAAATATATGTCGAAGTGATGTATTTATCTATTTAATTAGTGGTATTGAAAAGTTGTTTTCTTTTGCAGACTTGCTGAACTCTCACTTCCACCCTAGGCTTGCTGCACTTTCCTTCCCCCTCCACCTTTGCTGACATCACAAATCCGTTGTAGAGGAGAAGCTCTTCAATTTGGCTTGCATATTGCAAGTTAATTAAATTAAAACATTAAAACTATGAACCAACTATTAGAACAAAAGTTCAACATTTGATGCCGCATGATTCATGAATCATAAGGTATCATATAATGAATCATAAATGTTGAAAGCAACGGTTCATGATTTGACCCCGCATGATTCTTGAATCATACCATGATTCGAGATTTGCTATAATATGATTCATATTTTGTTATGCTATGATTCATGATTTGCCGTGATATGATTCATGCTCAACTATGCTATGATTCATAATTTGTTATACTATGATTCATAATTTGCTATACTATGATTCATAATTTGCTATACTATGATTCATGATTTGCTATAATATGATTCATGGGTCATACACTATTACAAACTTAAATTGCGCAAATTTTGGCCTTAACCCTCACAACTGACGACCATACTGTATAACATAGTGTAACTTTTGAATCATATAATCTAGTCATGATTTGCTCTGACATGTTCATAATTTGCTATCATATGATTCATGAATCATATCCTATCAAATCATGAATCATATTATATAGTAGAAAGTGGTTGGTATTGTAAATCAGTAATTGGATACTTGAAATTGATAGGAAAAATGTTTAATAATTTTTCACTTAACTTTAAAAATTAAACCACCTTCACATCAAAATATTGAATGTAGATTTTCCATATCATAAAATTAAATGTCGGTTCCTTAAAATAGGAATTGATATTAATGAGTATATTTGAAAAATATATTATGCAGTGTATTTCCATTATTGCCCTTTTATATTTTTTGTATTAATTAATATTCTTTAATTATAACCGTTGATTGAAATCTAATGGGTGGTTTAGATTTGTTTGCATTTTATAACCAAACTAACACTTTTCATTTGATCCATTCTCAACATAATTGTAGTGTGTTTGATCTACAAGTCTAGTCCAATCAGTATAAAAAATGTCACCTTTACGCGACTATATCTAAGGCTGAACTGTCGACTTCACATGAGAATTATTTTTATTTGCAACTTCATCAATGCATGCGGATATAAATTCAATTCTTTCCTTTTTGTCCAGAAGAGGTGATGTGAGCATACTTCCTCTATTTTGATAGCTGCATCACTACATTTAACATCATATTAAAACTATAGCATAAGAATCAATTAATAGACTAAAATTAATAATGAAAAACTTATATTCAATAATAATATGATATTTTTTACCTGCATCACACCAATCAATAAAGGACTCTCTTGTTGTTTAGTCACTGGGAAGTTTTGCCTTCTTTTATTTATGATATTGCAACAAATGTCCACTAACATAAGCAATATAATATATGCCTCCACATTAGCCAATATAGCATAAGTTCCAATTCAAAAACTCTCATTTTCTTTCGATAATGCCTTAATAGCTCCTCCCCAAGCAATAGATGCAAGATATTTTTCTCGTGACCTATATAAATATCATATCAATAAAATTATTTATCATTCAATATAAACAACCAATAAATCATCATATAGAAGAAAACTTGCGTTTCGGGAAGTGAATGTTTTAACATAGACATTTGCACTGACTCCAATTCAATAGTTTTCCCTACTTGTCTCAAGCGGGAAAATACAAATAATGTGAATACCATACGTTTCCTGTGCAATAAACTTAGAATTCTAAATCAATAATAATTTTAAATCTCATATCTTGAATAATTACAAATCTAATAATTATACGTCTTTAAGCATGAAGTTACGAACCAATATCATTCCAAATTTTAGAATAATTACAAATCAATAATGTTGTATTAACTACACATAATTATTTTCTTCCCTTTTAGATAGACTAGAAAACTTAATAAATATTCACAAATTTAGCCATGAATCCATATTGTCAATCATTAGAGCACACAAGAATAACATAAATCTTACTGAGGGCATGGAGGCTGAAAGGGATTCCACGAAGCTGGCTAACTTTTTCCGTATATGATCAAGCCCACGAGATGTAATAATGTATTAGTATTATTAATAATATATTATAATATGATATTTTTTACCTGCATCACACCAATCAATAAAGGACTCTCTTGTTGTTTAGTCACTGGGAAGTTTTGCCTTCTTTTATTTATGATATTGCAGCAAATGTCCACTAACATAAGCAGTATAATATATCCCTCCATAATAGCCAATATAGCATAAGTTCCAATTTAAAAACTCTCATTTTTTTCCGATAATGCCTTAATAGCTCCTCCCCAAGCAATAGGTGCAAGATATTTTTCTCGTAAACTACAAAGAGTTAAAATGAAAAAGTAGTCAATATGATGTAATTGATTGGTAAAAGACGTTAAAATATTATCAAAATAATGCAGTTTCATTTTCATACATTGTTTTGCATACCTTAAAACTTGATCACAATTAAATAGTTTTATTTGGGAACATGGTTTTCTTTCTCAAACAATTTCTTTTGATGATGAGCAGATGCATCTTACAAATATGGTGAGAAATGAAAATTGTTTGTGATGCAATCTGCTTATATTAACAAAATTGGTGCTGGCAGGGCCTCAACTTAAATGGGCTTCGAATGGGTCAGCCCACCAAATGAGCTTAGCCTGAGATAACCGCTTTCACATTTCTTTATCAGACAAATTTGGCAAGACATATTTTACACATGTTTACAAAACATGTTCTTTCAATTCTCTAGCTATTTGATTATATAACACATAATTCAATCAAAAATGGTGAAACAAATACCACATTTCACTGACAATTCCTCTACGTTAAATGGTAAATGCGTTTAGGTTGTCTCTACGTTAAATAATGTTATTTTATAAACTGATTAACGTAAATGAAATTAAAATTTGTATTTCTAAAGCTCCAAATAAAGCCATTCCTATTTGTAGTGTCAATGTAATTATTATGGCATTATTTACTCAAGCTGTATATATACTAATTTTACAATAAAAATTGATTTTTTTCGATTTTTACACAACAACTTTTTTAAAATACCAAACCTTCATGCCGTTCGTTACCTTAATATAAAGTGTATACAACATACATTTTTTTTTGATACAGGTATACAACATACATTGAACAAACAACATTTTAAGTTTATTTAATAAATGGTCTTGTATCAAAAAAATGGTCTCAATTAATTCAACCTAAAAAATCTTCATACCTAGCTAAAGGAAAAAGAGGTTCATTTTAACTTATTGTCCAATGAAATTGAGACACGTGGACGATGAAAATCTTACTCCGACAGGAAATGGAAACAACATATGATGACAACTCACTTGTGATAAGATTAATTAATTGTTTATTTGATTGACCTTTCATCATCACATTCCCAATCATCAATCTATATATAGTTTAAAAGCTGCTCATCTCAATCACAAGTTGCAGATTTGTGTTCAGATAATCTCACTCATTTTTGTGAACTCATCAGGTAAGTGGGTTTGATTTGGATTTTTCAGAGAGGTTTATGAGATCTGACAATTGTGGGATTCTTTGGATCTGTTTATGTTACATGTTATTGCCAGATCTGGAAACTTAGGTAGAGTTTGGTTGTTTGTTTTTCGGTTTGTTTGTATGTCTTTTTTTATGATTTTGTGTTGTGGGTATGTAATTTCTGATGCTGAACTCGACAGATTGGAGCTGGAAAGATCAAGTTTTTTAGGAGCAACTTGGGAGAGGGTTTGATTGATCCTTGATCATTGATTGCTGATTCAGATGATGATGATGTTTGATGAAATGGGGTATTGTGAGGATTTGAGCATGAACTACTTTTGTCCGCAGCAAAGTGGAGGAGCTTTGCCTGTGGTTACGCAACATAATGAAATGGATGGAGGAGGAGGTGTTGAAGATGATTATAGTGATGAGGAGCTGGATGTAGATGAGCTTGAGAAGAGAATGTGGAGAGACAAGTTGCGTCTCAAGAAGCTTAAAGAACAGACCAAGAGTTGTAAGGATGGAGTTGATGCAGTTAAGTCGCAGGAGCAGGCGAGGAGGAAGAAGATGTCAAGAGCACAAGATGGGATATTGAAATATATGTTGAAGATGATGGGGGTGTGCAAGGCTCAAGGTTTTGTTTATGGTATTATACCGGAGAATGGGAAGCCGGTGACTGGAGCGTCTGATAATCTTCGGGAGTGGTGGAAGGATAAGGTGAGGTTTGATCGTAATGGTCCAGCTGCAATTGCAAAGTATCAATCTGAGAATTCCATTCAAGGAAATAATGATATTGGGAACTCAAGTGGCTTAACACCGCATACACTGCAAGAACTTCAGGACACTACTCTTGGCTCTTTGTTGTCTGCCTTGATGCAACACTGTGATCCTCCTCAGAGACGGTACCCTCTTGAGAAGTGTTGGTTCGAGTTAGATATGTCAAAATTACCCATTATCCGTTACCCGCCCTTTATCCGCCCGTTAAAATACCCGTCTATACCCGCCCGTTTAGAGATAAAGGGTAATCATACCCGTTACCCGTTTATACCCGTTTATTATAGGGTCACCCATTACCCGCCCGTTATATTTCATTAGAAAAATTCATCAAGTTCTACTCATAAACTACCATCAATCTACTAAAAAATTAGATCCTCATTTTTCGTATTTTACAAATAATAGAATATTTGGTAAAATAAAAATATGTAGTTAAAGGGTAAATGAGTTATTAATGGATAAACGGGTATTTAATGGGTAAACGGGTAAATTAATACCCGTTACCCGTTTATATCCGTTATCCTATATACCCGCCCGTTTATACCCGTTTACATAAACGGGTAAATAATACCCGTTACCCGTTTATGCCCGTTACCCTTTATAACCGGGTCATACCCGCCCGTACCCGTCCCATTTGACATGTCTAGTTCGAGTACCTCAGTTGAATTGATGATGACAAACATCAGTTTAACACTGGTTATTGAGTGCACAGGTTCTTGAACCTAGACAGCATCTCGGAGGTACATGAACCTGAACAGAACCGAAGGTTACGAGAAGTGATAACAAACTCTCCGAAAATTGTGGAACTGATTATTGCGCGAGATTTGTGGAAGAGTCTGATACAACCGATTGTGGAGTTATGCGTCATACAACGCTGAAGACCGAGTCAAAGGCCACCAAAGAACATGGAGTCATGGGGCTTACGACATGGAGACATGGAGTCATGGGGTCTGCATCATGGGCCACGCCTGGAGACGTGCAAACAACCACCCGGACGAGCTTCTTTCATAAATAGAAGACATTCGTCATTGCTGAGGGTGTGCGAACTCATTGATGCTGGTGTGCGAACTTGAAGAGCAAACACAGAGCTTGAGTGCGCACGCAAAGGAGATCTACACCGCTGGGATTGTGTGATTGGGAACGTCGGAAACTTGGAGTTTCACGTCGTTATAGTCGCGATTATCGATCCGGGATCGGTAGGAGTAAGTGACTTGGTTGTGTGATAGTAGTTTTCTGTTACACTGTATACAAATACTGTATTTGTATAGTCTTTATATCAATAAAAAGATATTTAGACGAATCTGTTTTCCGCTGTGCATTACTACTGAGGTTCAAGAACCAGTCAGTGTAACTGAGGTTCAAGAACCTGTAGAGTAGTTGAAGTTCAAGTACCTGCTAGTGTAGTTTAGATCTCTAACAGTTTCTAGACTAGCTTTATACTATTCACCGGTCCTAACAATTGGTATCAGAGCCGAGAGGTTCTAGAACGTGATTTAGTTTGCAGGTATGTCAGGTGAAACGCTAGCTAATCCTCCAAAGCTGAAGCCTGGTGAGTACCAGTCTTGGTCAGTGAAGTTCGAGTCTCATGTTTTAGCCACAGACGGGGAGGTCTGGCAAATTATAGAACAGGGACGTCACATTGTGTATGACGAGGTTGATAAGACCAAAGAAAAGGCGAGGTCTCAGTACACGAAGAACGACTACAAAAGCTTGGAGAAGAACGCCCGTGCTATGAAGGTTCTTCACGCAGCACTGGAACCAGGGGACATGAAGAAGGTTATACACCTCAAGTGTCCGAGAGAAGTCTGGCGCGCTCTCAAAAGGATCTATGAAGGATCTGAGGACGTTAAGAAGAATAGGATTCTTTCTGCCCAGATGGAGTTGAACAACCTCCGACAAAACAAGAACGAATCAGTGCATGAATATCACTCGAGGTTTCAGGGTGCATATCCAACCTCGCGAACCTCAACAAGGTGTATGAACAGTGGGAGGTAACCACATGTTTCTTCGAGGTCTGTCTTCAGAATGGAATGATATTGTGAGGACGTTGCAAGCTATGGCTACTACTAAGGCGCTGACACTGGAGGATCTGGTCTCTAAATTGGACAGCAATATGCTTCTGGACAAGGAACGTGAACCTCAGAAAGGTTCTAGGCAGGTGGCTCTGGCTACCAAAGATGAACAACCAAAGAACTCCAAGGACAAGAAGTCATCAGATAAGGGTAAAAAGAAATCTGAGGAGAACAACAATGTTGATTTGGCACTGCTGACCAAAGCTCTTGAGCTTGCTAAGGAAAAGAGTAACGAGGGAAAGGAACCTCGTAAGTCCAAGAAAACTGCAGGGAAGGACACTGAGTGCTATTACTGCAAAAAGAAGGGACATTTTGCCAAAGACTGTTATAAGAAGAAGCGTGATAAAGCCAAAGAAGAGAAGGAACAGAATCCAACAGAGGATAAGTCGAAGGATAAGAAGGCTATGTTTGCCTGGGGAAGTTCAGAAACTGATAGTGATCAGGAGAGTCAGTCGAGGTTCGGGAACCTGGACAGGGACACAATCTGCTTGATGGCTGAGGGGAGTCTTCCAATACTGAGGTACCTGATACTTCAGATTGTTCTTCTTCAACTAACGATACATCTAGGTTGGATTTGCTTGATCTTATCAGGAAATTAGTTGCTAAGAATGAGGAACTTCAAGACACCATTGATGAGAAAGACGATCAGTTGAGTAAGATGTTCGAGGAGAATCATCAACAATCAATTCAGATTCGTCAGTTAAAGAAGAGCTAGCCAGCATTCAGGAACCAGTTGTTGCAGCAAAGGCACCAAAACCTGCTGTGTGATGAAGGTTCAGAAACCAGCTGAGAACAAGGTTCAGAAACCTGTGAGTAGGTCAGAGGTACTTGCTCGGAGCTCAAAGAAGCCTAAGAGAGGGCTAGGTATGGTGAGGTAACAATCTTGAAGCGACCTCAGGAGGGAGGTAAACCTCGAAGTACCCCACATCTGAAGGTGGATCTTCATGATGATGCCAAGGTTTATGGCAAGGGATTTCAGATCTGGAACCGCTATGCGAAGGACAAATGCTCAGGGAGCATCAACTTCAATAAGCAGAAAAGGAAGATAGCTGAGATGAATGATGTAGACTACAAGAAGCAGAAGATATGCTACCATGTGGTCAGGGCGGGCACTTGTGGAAGAAGTGTCCAGGACGAACCTTTCAGATCAAGGTTCAAAAACCTCAGCTACCCAGACGAGGAGAACTTCTCAGAAGAAGGTTCAGGAACCTCAGAGATCCAGACGAGGAAATCAGCAAAGTCCAGCACTACATCTGTGCTTACTGATCATGCATTTTATGATAAATTTAGTTCTAACTCTAAACCCACTAAAGCTAATTAATGTGGGTTCGTAAGAACTGATTTTCATGTGTAGGTCACGAAGAGAGGAGCACTTCCATGGATGGTAGACAGCGGTGCTCCAACCATATGACAGGGAAGATGGACCTGTTTACCTCTCTTCGGTATCACTCCGGAGGTTCAGTAACCTTTGGAAACAAAAGCAAGTGCAAGGTCTTCGGTAAGGGTATGGTACATCTAAGTCGAAAAATCAATATTGATAACGTGAGCTTAGTACACGGTTTGAAATTTGATCTACTTAGTGTTTACCAATTATGTCTGGAAGGTAAGAACAAGGTTGTTTTTACGTCTAATGGTTGCTATGTGAAGTGTTTGAGAACAGGTAGAGTCCTTCTCAAAGGCGTAGCTGAAATGGGGTGTATCTCACTGATCCCTCATTTGATCCAGACGAGTACCTATGTCTGACATCGAGGTCCGAGAACTCAGCCTTATGGCACAAACGTCTTGGACACGTCAACATGAGGTTGCTGAGGAAGCTACACAAGTTGGACTTGGTTCGTGGTCTTCCTGAGATCAAAGAGGATCTTGAACATGTATGTGATGCATGTACCCGAGGTAAGCAAACTCGTAGTTCCTTTCATTCAAAGAATGTGGTAAGTACCTCACGTCCACTGGAATTGGTACACATGGATTTGTGTGGACCATGAGGACAAGGACCCGAGGAGGTAACCGTTACGTTTTCGTTTTAGTAGATGATTATTCAAGGTTCACTTGGACCATATTCATTGCTAACAAAACTGACGTGTTTTCTGAGTTTGAGTTTTGGGTCAGGAAAACTGAGAGGAACCTTGGACAGAAGCTAGGAGGTTTAAGAACCGATCATGGAACAGAGTTTGAGAACTCAAGTTTTGGAGATTGGTGTACCTTAGGGTGAATCAACAGACTAGAGTAAAACTTGTGTAAGACTAAAGTGCATCAAGTATCTGCTCAAGTCAAAGAGACCGTGGACAATTCTGGAGGAATTTTGGAAGGTACGCGTCTTTGGGTTCGGACTTTTGAGACCGTGGACAATTCTGGAGGAATTGTTGGAAGGGACGTGTCTCTGAGTTTCGACTTTTGATGATTCAGAAGAATCTGCTCGGAATGCAGATGCACCTGCTCAGAACGCAGGGGAACATGAGCCAAGTGAGACGTCTGATGATCAGGTTCATAAACTTGATCAGATCGCGATACCTCCCATCGGTCAAATTCCAGACGTGGAAGACGATGACGATCATGATGATGATCAGCTTTCGAAGGTAATCAGGAGGACATCCGGGATGTCATACCTCTGAGGAGAAGTCAGAGAACCAGACAGCCAAGTATAGGCTCAGGGATCATTACTGTAGTGCAGCAGTTAAGGGGGAAGGAACCCTCACAGCGTTCGTATCCCTGATTGAACCTAGGACGGTTCAGGAGGCGCTCAAGACCCAGACTGGATTCTGGCAATGCAGGAGGAACTTCATCAATTCCAAAGACTCAAGGTATGGAGACTAGTGCCTCGACCTAAGGACAAAAGGTCATTGGTACACGCTGGGTTTTCAGGAACAAGAGGGATGAGGATGGAGCTATTGTTCGGAACAAGGTCGGCTGGTCGTCAAGGGGTACAATCAGCAGGAAGGGATCGATTATGGCGAGACCTTCGCTCCGGTGGCAAGATTGGAAGCCATCAGGGTCCTCATTGCCTACTCAGTACAACACGGGTTCAAGCTCCACCAAATGGACGTGAAAACTGCGTTTTTGTATGGGAATCTCAAGGAAGAGGTTTATGTGCAGCAGACACCGGGTTCGAGAACCCAGAGCATCCAGATTGGGTTTACGTACTAGACAAAGCTCTTTATGGTCTTAAGCAGCTCCGAGGGCTTGGTACGAGAGGTACATTTGAACTTCATTAGAGATTGCGTTGAAAAAGGCTTAGTCTCTATTGAGTTTTGCAGGACCGAGGATCAAGTGGCTGATATCTTCACCAAGGCCCTCCACAGAGAGCCTTTCGAAAGATTAAGGATAGCACTTGGTATGATCTCCACTCAATGAGGTACATCTAAACTTCTTCCAATGACTGGTTAGAACAGGGGTTCATGAACTAGTATGGTTGTCTGAAGTATGAGTGCCTGTCTGAGGTCTGTATGTGATAATTGTGATTGCATGTCTTTACTTCTCAATTAAAGGTGATATGTTCTCTGTGTGCTGGATATCTTGTGTTTTTCTAGCCTAAGTACCTTCCGGATTTTTGCACCTTACAAACCCCGTGAAGGAAGAGTACAAGACCACCTTAGCCACAAACCTCATCGAGGACGTCCAATGACCCTTTGCAGATTCTGGACAAATCGATTCGAGGTACATAAATCTTGTGTGAATTTATGAGTGTTTTGTTGTGATGTTCATCTATCTTATATCCCTTTCGGATAACCCGATCCATCACAACACCCTTTGAGAAGTACTTGACAAGGTATTTGAACTGCATTCACGCTGAGAGGTTCATGAACTAGTTTGGATATTGGGCTTCGGAATAGCAATTTGAAATTCAAATGTGTCGAAGAAGTTGTGGAGGCCCCAGGAGGGGGCATGCAATATGATGTTGTTGAGGGAACTGGAGTTGGTTCCATGGTGTCGGATCTGGCGAAGTTGAAGGAACCGGAGTAGGTTCTGTAGTAGGTGGATCTGCTGATGATGATGTGACCGGAGATGGTTACGGAGGTGGCTGAGCCTACGAAAGGGACAGAGACAAAGGAGTCGTCTCACCCTGAGGTCGTTGCCACTATAGACCAAACAGAAATAGTCCGGAGGTGGCTGAGCCTGCTAAAGGGAATGAGATGAAGGAGTCGTCTCACCCAGAGGTCGTTGCCACTATAGACCAAACCAAGGAGGTCCGTGAGGATGATGGGACTGGGAGCCCTGAGAAATCAACCCAAAGGGTTGGCAGAGGTTAATGAACGTCTAGCTAATATAGAGAGGGAGCTTGAGAGTTTGACTACCAGTCAGTTGGTAATGAAGGAACTCATGAGGGAGATGAAGGCGACAATGGAAAGGGGTTTTGCTGAACTGAAGAAGAACTGAAAGTCTCAGTATTCGAACAAGGTTCAAGAACCTCGCTGTGTGAATGCCAGTGATAATATCTGTCAAGTCCTTGTCCCTGTCCTTCAACCCTCACCACATCTATCCCTTTCTTGTTGTGAACGTTTAATTCCTTTTTGATTCCAGCACTTGATGAACATTTACTTTTAATATTGAAGTATTGTGTTGCTTTCATGATTGTTGTGTGCTGACTTTTGACTAACTCTGCTAACGTTAACCTTGCTTGGTTCATTTAACCTGTTTGATGATGCCAAAAGGGGGAAAGTGTAGAGGTGCAGTCATGGAGGAGGAATCTGTCAGGTACATATACCTGATGTTTCGATAAGTCCTTATGTGGTAGGACTGAGGGGGAATGATGTCTCCCACTGAGATTCCTCGGGTTAGCTTTTGGTTTCTGTATTATTTTTCCTCAGGTGTTTGTCATCATCAAAGGGGGAAATTGTTGGTTCGAGTACCTCAGTTGAATTGATGATGACAAACATCAGTTTAACGTTGGTTATTGAGTGCGCAGGTTCTTGAACCTAGACAGCATCTCGGAGGTACATGAACCTGGACAGAACCGAAGGTTGCAGAAAGTGATAACAAACTCTCCGAAAATTGTGGAACTGATTATTGCGAGATTTGTGGAGGAGTTGAGTCTGATACAACCGAACCTTGTGGAGTTATGCGTCATACAACGCTGAAGACCGAGTCAAAGGCCACCAAAGAACATGGAGTCATGGGGCTTACGACATGGAGACATGGAGTCATGGGGTCTGCATCATGGGCCACGCATGGAGACGTGCAAACAACCACCCGGACGACGAGCTTCTCTTCGAACTTGTCAGCTTGTCTCTCTCTCAACCATCACTAGAGGACATTCGTCATTGCTGAGGGTGTGCGAACTTGAAGAGCAAACACAGAGCTTGAGTGCGAACTCATTGATGCTGGAGTGCGAACTTGAAGAGCAAACACAGAGCTTGAGTGAGCACGCAAAGGAGATCTACACCGCTGGGATTGTGTGATTGGGAACGTCGGAAGCTTGGAGTTTCACGTCGTTATAGTCGCGATTATCGATCCGGGATCGGTAGGAGTAAGTGACTTGGTTGTGTGATAGTAGTTTTCTGTTACACTGTATACAAATACTGTATTTGTATAGTCTTTATATCAATAAAAAGATATTTAGACGAATCTGTTTTCCGCTGTGCATTACTACTGAGGTTCAAGAACCAGTCAGTGTAACTGAGGTTCAAGAACCTGTTAGAGTAGTTGAAAGTTCAATTACCTGCTAGTGTAGTTTAGATTTCTAACAGTTTCTAGACTTGCTTTATACTATTCACCGGTCCTAACAGTTCTTCTTCTTGAGGTCTTTATCCGGCGGCGCGCTGTTCGAGGCATCGGCTGCGGTGTTATCGTAAGGAGGCGACATGGCTGGTAGAGCGAGTTGCTGCAATGATGACGAGCTCTTCGGGGTTCGAACTCAGTGATTTATTAATACTTTTTGTTTAGGGTTTTTTTAGCGAAAACCACCCGCCCAATAGGGCAATTGGAGACAAACCACCCCTCCAACTTTTTTTTTAAAATAACCACCCCTTAATTGTAACGGTACTCAATCATGACACCCCTTGCACTGTTCCGACGTTGACTATCATTAAACCCGCCGTTGACTCATCTAAATTTTAATTAAATTTCAAAATAAATTTTAACTAAATTAATTAATTACTAATCTAATCACATCATCCATCTAAAAGACAATTTCTAAAAAGCAGAACCGTGCAATATTATATTTTAATTTTTATAATTACATGTTTATGTTCAACTAAATATTTTAAAATAATTATTATTTGTATATCGTTGGGAATGTAGCCAAATCAGTTTTATAATTATAAATTTTAAAATCTTATTAACATTATATTCCGAATTATATTTTATTTATATATTTATATTAACATTTTTTGTTTAGTTTAGTTAATTTTTATATAGTAATATTTTTAGTAACATTATAATTTATCTTTTTATTCACATATAATTATGATTACTCTTATAATTTTGGGGTCCTTTTTTATAATTTAAATTTAAACTTATGAATTAATTTAAATTTGGTTGATGTTAAATTATTTTATTTTTTATTACTGTAATATTTTTAGCTTAGTTTATTTAATTTATTAATATTTTTTGTTTTATTTAATAATATAATTTTTTTTTTATTTATATATAATAATTATAATTGTCACAATTTTGGACCATAACCGAACCATACCACAATTTAAAACTTATCAATTAATATAAATTTTGATTGATATTAAATTCTTTATTTTATATTATTATAAAAATTTAGCTTAGTTTATTTTATTTTATTAATATTTTTTATTTAATAATATAATATGCAGTTTTATTTATATGAATGATGTGATTAGATTAGTAATTAATTAATTTAATTAAGATTTATTTTGAAATTTAATTAAAATTCAGATGAGTCAACGGCGGGTTTAATGATAGTCAACGCCGGAACAGTACAAGGGGTGGCATGATTGAGTACCGTTACAATTAAGGGGTGGTTATTTTAAAAAAAAAGTTGGAGGGGTGGTTTGTCTCAAATTGCCCTATTGGGCGGGTGGTTTTCGATAAAAAACCCTTTTGTTTATTATAAAAACCATATTTTATTTTTATAATATAATGTGAGCAAATGACAGAATATTTTATCTTGAATCTAACTGTTGAATTTAAATTAGTTATTAGTTAAAAGAGGTGTCTGAAATTGCAAAAAATACGGTTGAAATCGATGGTTATCAACAATTATGATGATGTATCATTCTTCAATAAATAAATGTCTCTTTTGACCTTTTTAATGTAAACAAATAATTAATTGTTTTTGTTAACTATATATTAATTTTAAAATATAATGTCAACCATCATAAATAATGATAATAATGGAAATTTGAAATAATGTTTTTTACAAAGAAAAGTAATTATTAAAAAATAAAAAGAGGTCGAGACTCGAGCGTGGCCTTTTGTTACTATTTCGATAGTTGATTAATACGTATTAATAATGAAAAAAATAAGATTCTGAATTTTTAAACGTCAAACATCATTTAAAATAAGATACAAGTGAAGCCTCCACAGTATCAGTTACGGGAGTAATTACTAGTACAACAAATTGTAATAGAAAACCAAGTCTCGAATTTGCGTACGACCAAACCAAAACTCTCTTCAAGGCTGGTACACACCTTCATACTCTTCCGCAGGGTTATACTGATTTGCACTCTCATTGTTTCTATAGTATCCATCACCTCTATAGTATCTTCCGTTGTCAACGAATCTCCTTTCGTCATTTTCCCTTGGATTCACTCTCTCAAAGTTATCAGTGTAGTATTTGTTCTCATCGGTGTTATACTGATCATTGTTGTATTCGGCATAATTATTGTTAGTTGAGTACCTGTTGTCACTGTCGTCATAGCTCCTCGTATACTTATGGTTATGGACATTGTTGTTGCTTCCATAGCCCCTTCGGAAGTTACGGTACTGGTTGACGTTTCGGTCGTTGCGAGTGTACTCATTTTCGTAGTTGTTATATCTCTGATTCTCATCTTGGGAGCTAAACCTAACGTCATTATTCATGAGTTCATCTCCTCCGCTTATCTTCTCTACCTTCTTAGCATATGTTTCGGTCGTTGCCACAGGGAATTCCCCAACTTCTCGGTTATAAAACCCGTAGACATAATTTTCGCTAGGGGATTCAACATCAGACAACGCTGGTGCTGGAGCTGGAGATGGAGTGACTTCTACTGAAGTTTGAGGTGCAATAGCTGGCTTGGAAGAAGATACCAGTTGGGAGTATCTTCGAACCGGTTTCATCTTACTAAAGAACACACTCTCCCTGGCTTCAACATTAAAAGAGTTGATTGAACATGCAACTACGAAGATAACCAAGAAGAACATTTGATGTACTTTTCCATAGGAAGCCATGGTATAGATGCAAAGTTAGTGAGTGTTAGCTAGAGAGAGGCTTGGAGTTGGAATGGATAGATATTTTTGAGACCAAACTTTATAGAGGGGAAGTTTGAATAAGGGGTTCACGGCGGAGATTGTGGAGAGTGAAAGGTGGTACGATTGGTCAACTAATTTAACTGTCAACCGACGGTAGGTCAAACTTATTAGTATTCTTAAATGAGAAGTGGTTACATAGGAATCGGATTTGCTACTTTTGTTGGAGCTAACTAAATCTGATTTCAGCTGTTTAATAAAGAAATACACTTTTGATGAATGTAACAAATACGCATGTTTCCATTAATTTCGTGTTAAAGAATTCCGTGATTGCAGGGGAGCAACTACAAATCTGCATACCTTATCTTTCATTGTAATATAATAGTAATAATAATATTGTTGTTGTTTTTATCATGAAGCTGACCAGATGGTCAAAGCTTTTCTCTCGTTCGCATTCTGTTAAATACATTATATGCATTTTTCATTCTTTAATAATGTTTCATTCCCAGATTAAAGAAGAAACTGATTCTCTTTCATAAATATATTTTTGTTTTGATTTCCAGCTAAAACTTTACCCGTGATATGATTTCTTTTTTTAATAATAAAGACAAAGGCATATGCTTTAACAATATTTTTTTGTCAAATAGAATTTTTTTCATTTTTAATGGATCAAGTATTTAGCTTGTATGTGACATTCGAAAATATTATTAATACTTATATAAAACCCTTTTAGTAAATGATTGAATCAGACTCAAATTAAACAGTAGTATGAGTGAATTCATTTGATTTGACGTTATCCGTAACATTTTTTTTGATTAAAAGAGTACTAAGACTCAGAACGTACATAAGAAGACTTAATTCCAATCGACAAGCGAATGGAGACCTCGAACACAAAATAAAATTAAACTAAGCGTAGTGTGGACGAGATACTTTGCCTCAGTACGATAAAAATAGGCGAACAAATGAGCTGAATAGTAAGGTACGACCATGAAGACTATCATCCAAGAAGACAGTGATAATAAAAGATGACGACTTTGAAGCTCCAAATAGAAAATCTCGGATGGGAATCAGACATGGACTAAAGTTAATTGGTTCAAGCGGAAGGTTGAAGCTCCAAGACATGGACTTTGAAGCTCCAATTTACTGAACAAATCCCCAGATTGTTGACCATGTGTAAATAGTGTAGACTTGCACCAGAAGCGACCACGTGGCAGGAAGATGGATCACCACGTGCCAGCAAGAAAGACAACACAACAAAGACATGGGACGAACACGTGGCGAAGCATGAGACAGACGCAACTGCCACCGACAAAGCAGCAGCGAACAACGATGACGGCACCGCCAAACTCGAACTGAGTGACACCACGCCGAAAGCGGAGACGCGGCAAGAACAACAATCAAAACCAGCAGCCTGGGGAGGACCATAGCGCAGCGATCCAGCAAAGGGCCGCCGAAGCAAATAGAAGCGTCGGACAGAACTTGCTGGCGCCGCCACCTAAACAAGAAGCTTCAAACCGAAAAACGAACAGTAGCCACCGACCTCAGTAACAACTGTCGCAAAAAAGACACCAGCAGGGGCGCGACACCACCAGCCACCCAATCCACCGAAAACGAAGCCCAACAACAGCAACAGCAGCAGACAGACGACAAAAGCCGGCACATCCACCAAAACAACCAGAAGGATCGAACGTCGCATTCAACTGACAACGGCGAACTGGATGAGTGCTCAACAGCAGCAACAAAAGACACAACATGCGGTAGCGATGACGGCGGTAAAATATCGAAACAGAGAACCGATCGTCGTCGCCACCGGAGAGAAACACGAACCACGACACCCACTGAAAGCACACACAAAAGCCACCTCGCAATGCACTAGACCGGTAGCATCCGTTCTGCAAGAGCGCAGAAGCGAAGAAGGACGATGGAAGAAGGAACCTTCCGGTCTATCAGTAGCGTGTATAGCCCTTGATTTGATTTTTATCCGTAACATCCTTTTAAAGCTTCATTGCTTTTATATGTCGTGTGTTTTACAATACATATTTTTATACATTCATATGGGACCATATTGATTTAAAAGTATGGATTATAATGCGGGTGTGGGCGCATGAAATGACTCAAGCTGCGCCCCTTGAATTAGGCTTCATGTGATATTTGGATTCTGGGGTACTTCCATGCACATATGGCCCTTCGCTATGGCGTGTAACCATAAATTCAAATGGCTAGCATTTTTCCACGTCTCAACTGACACGGTGTTACACCCAACATGCGTTAAGAGAGTTTCGTAATTCCACTAAATTCCCTTGGAATGATCTAAATGCACAAGTAAATTTCTAATTTTATCGAGTGCTAAATAATTATATGAGTTTATACTTACTATGACAAGGGATAAGGTTCAAATGAGACATTTATATATATGTGAAACCGTAAGACATCATCTCATCCATTCATTTAATTAAATATAACAGATGAGATTTAAAATTACTTTTCTCAACCGTCCCGTATTTTGCGCACACCTGTCCTCCAATTTAATTAAAAATGAATTAATTACAACCGTTCGATTATTGAAATCAACATTTAAGATTATGTCTCACCGTCTCACAAAATTCTTTTGTCTCAAAGGAACTTAACCCTTGTGACAAGAATCATAAACTTACGGAATGTGATTCGTTAAAGGATAAACTTCATTTATGTTGAGAATGAATCTGCAATGGTTGGTTCATTCTTATAACTTAATAAAATTAATTACATATTAGTACATGAAATAAATAAAAAGTGAATCATGAAAAATAATGAATCATCCATTTATAAGAATGTTTGGTTTGACAACCAAAGTAAAATCTTAAATATTTATATTCGGAATATGTGGAAAGAGAGTAACGTTCCCTTGAGACCCATGTGCATGATCGGACGGTTGAAAAAAAATGCACATTGTGCTGAGCGGGCGACACGTGGCACACGAGATGCAAATGCAAATGTGCAAATTTTGGAGGGAGGGGTAAAACGGGAAATGTGCATATTGTAAAATTCGTGCAGACTGACAACTTTGCAGACTGATTTGATTGATGGAAAGGAGGAGAGAGCAATGTCTGTTGCATTTTCAAATTTTGTAAGACAATTTTCAAATTTTGAAAGCATTTATGCATATACCTAGAAAAACACATGTGATATGCACAAAAAAAGCTTAACTTGACAAATATGTGCACAAGTACACAAACTATGTGCACAAATACACAAATTATGTGCACAAAAACACAAATTATGTGCACAAAAAACACAAACTATGTGCACATTACACAAAATACACAAACAACTTCCTCAATGTCCGGAAGCTTCTGCACAGCCTCCTTTGACGCAGGTTGATACCAACAGCATGGAGTATGATGCAGAACAGGTCCTTAATCATGGTAAAAGAGGTGGCAGTGTTCACTAAGATCAGAATAAACATTCCTTCTGATGGAGATGGCAACGTTGCAAGCCCCATGTCTATACAATCCAATTTAAAACAGTCTGGCAGCTTCTGCACAGCCTCCTTTGACGCAGGTTGATACCAACAGCATGGAGTATGATGCAGAAAAACACAAATTATGTGCACATTACACAAAATACACAAACAACGTCCTCAATGTCCGGAAGCTTCTGCACAGCCTCCTTTGACGCAGGTTGATATCAACAGCATGGAGTATGATGCAGAACAGGTCCTTAATCATGGTAAAAGAGGTGGCAGTGTTCACTAAGATCAGAATAAACATTCCTTCTGATGGAGATGGCAACGTTGCAAGCCCCATGTCTATACAATCCAATTTAAAACAGTCCGGCAGCTTCTGCACATCCTCCTTTGACGCAGGTTGATACCAACAGCATGGAGTATGATGCAGAACAGGTCCTTAATCATGGTAAAAGAGGTGGCAGTGTTCACTAAGATCAGAATAAACATTCCTTCTGATGGAGATGGCAACGTTGCAAGCCCCATGTCTATACAATCCAATTTAAAACAGCGAATAAACCTGAAAAAACACACAACAAACATCATCAACAACAACACAAAGCTTCCTTACATTCAGATCTATATTAAATCACATCGGATTCAATTCATCATTCCACAACAAATTTGAAACGAGAATAATCGAAAAAATTATCCTGAAATCCACTCAATTCATCAGATCTATGTCCGGTCTGAAATCCACTCGAAGACCCGATCGTCGGCAGCCATTTTGAATTGAAGAATTGATCGGAGGCACAAGAATCGAGGAAGAGCATAGAGAAGATGTGCGGAAGAGAGAAGGCAGAGGAGTGAGGAGTGTAATGTGTGGAGAATTGACAGAACTACCCTTGATGCAACAAAATTGGTGACATAGATTTCACACGTGGAAGGACGAGATTGAGCATTGCAAATCTGATCGGACGGCTGGATAAGGGGTCTCAGGTTCGCAAAAGGAACCCTGGGTCGCAAATGAACGCGACTCTAGAAGTTGCTGGATTTGATTTCACGACTTAATAGATTAAATGCCGAATTTTTATGTAATGTATGTTACCCTAGCTAGGTTTTGGAAGAATCAATTTGTTATTCCACGATATCAAATTTTCTTTAACCAAACATCTCGCTGAAACACTCAACCTATACCGGATGAGTATGTTAATGTCATTTTGTGCTTCTATATTTCCAATTTTTGTGTGATTATACATTTTCTAATTTTATTAATATATAATGTAATCACATAGGTTCAATTTTAACAGTTATTGTGTCTTACGATCTCAAATAAAATACCCTTCAAACTCACTTATTTGATAGAACACAAACAACTCAAAAGCTCATGTTAACAAAATACCCGAAGTTCATGCCCACGACAACATATAAAGATTTCAAGGGCCAGCAAATGAGGGATAAAAAGCAGGGTAGAAAAATAACAAAAGTAGGGTGGCAGTACAAGATGAACTGGACTGGAACATCTAATAATGCACCAAGAGATGTCGTCGAATTGGTTCGTGCTTAAGAACACGAAGGTGGGATGTTGGCAACGCCATTGCGCTGCAACTCTCCTATAACACTATCCAGCTCCGGAGGTTTTAGGCCTATAGGAAGTGGGAGCCATGGTTTTGATAAAACGTCTCCAATGGCCGCGTCTAAGCATTCTTTAGACTGTAAATTTATTCATAATCAAGTTATAGCTAGCAACATTTGAAATTACATTTAAAATGAAAAGACTATATGTGTATATCATATGCTCAAGCTTGAATCTTACCGGATGCAATTCTAAAAGTGGATTAAGGCGTAATTTTCCTAGAGGAGATCCACTGCCACTGGTTCAATCTTGTAAATTGCATGGGGTGGAAATCCATGGATGGGTTGAACTGGAAATCTCTGCATTTCAGTAGTAGGGCCTCCGTTTAGACCGAAAATAACAAAATAATGTAAATGGTAAATAGGGTGAAATCATTCCTTTGAACTGAGAACTTTTAATTTTTTTGAGGCTTACCATTGTTCCAAATGATGGTGGAAAGCAAGGGGCGCCTTGGCTCAATCCATTTTTTATCTGTATCTGTGATACTCAAAAATATTAGAGTGTAACCTGCAAAATGTTTATTCTAATTTCAAGTAATGCATGGGTATTGATTGATTTAAAGGTGTTTCATACATGCTGGGGCGACGATTATGTGGGTTCTGCCAATATGTTGATGAGTTCTGATAATGAGCGGAGAAGGCCATATTGGATGTGGAGGAGAAGAAGATGAATGAGGCTGAGGCTTTGGCCATACTGGCCTCAATGATGACTGGTCGACTGATGGGTGACCCCATACGTGAAAGGGTCTATTACTATGGCTGTGGCTTACCACTGGCAGTTGTGGGGTCGTATGCGGGAACCCTTCACTTCGTACAAGCCATGGATTACCACGTTCTCGTTTCCCAAGAACTGCTCTCCCGTGACTGGCGCGTAAGCATGACGTCTTTGGCTCCAGCTAGCTGCCTCAGCTTCCCTTGCAAGCAAGTGTTTTCTATGAGATCTATATTTCTGCAGCAAACAGTCACAAACCAAAGATGGTTAGTATGTTACACTAGTTAGAGCAAACCTAGGTTTTATTTCCCACTAGATCTGGTGTACTATTTAGACAAGTCATGTGAACACTATGCTCATGTGACCTACTTGTTCCAAGCGAATTCCAGTTACTTTGGGTACAACTGAACTGGGTGTTTTTCTTATGTTATATAAACCACGTGTGTATACTAAAGTGTTAGTTAGGAACCATATAAGATTAGGGTTGTTTAAAAACTAGGACTTACTTGAAGATGGCTAGCAATGTTATGGCGAGTGAGACAATCAATTCCCATTATTTCCAAAATTCTTGAAGGGACTGCCTTATCCACGCCCAGCTGCTCCACTGCTTGTACAAACCTTCTGTGCAGCTCTGGCGTCCAATCCACCTTTTGCACAGACACACATTTCAACACATAAAAATGGGTTTCAAAACACAATCATTCACCAATCTGGTAAATGATTGGAGTTGTTGATTAAGATTATTTTTAGAGCTTGAAGACATCTAAATTTAAGACAATAATAATAATACTTAGAGTAACAAAATATGGATTTTGTGGCAAAACCTCTTACTAGAAGTACAATTATAAGGTGTACTTGAGCATTGAAGGCTTCTCAAAGGCATCAACCAATGAAAAATTCGATAGATCTGTATCAGAAAGCCCTAGGAAAAGAGATAGAAAGGATACCTTTACTTTCCTCTTTCCTTGTAAAACCTCCTTGCTAGTTCCTTTTGATGATACACCTAATGGTTTATGACTGCTTCTATTCACTTTGGAATGCCGGTTACTATTCTCATCTTTCTTCGACGATGGTATCAAATCTTCTTCTTTGTCAATGATGGATCTGGATCTCTCTGCTAACCATTTCCTCGTCACTTAGACTAGTTACACGCTGTATTATCCAAGCTGTACATGAAGCCTGATTCGATGGAACCCATGCCAAAGCTCTGACCACCACTGTCTTCTGATGTTTTCTCCACTGATGCAGTGTTGATGGTATTTATGTCCGAGTAGTAATCTTCGCCGCTACTGAGAGAAAAGTCGGCCATGAGTTTGGTATCCATTTCCAGATCTGGAAGTACATCACGTCACTAAATAGGTCATCAAAGTCGATACTCTCAAGCAGGTTCCCTGAAGAAAGGTCAGGAAACTCATCATCACCGATGATAGAGAAATCCTCTATTTCAACTGATTGCTGTGTGCCAGTAGTGTGCTCATTTAAGTTTCCCAGTGGTTGAGTACAGCCAACATTATTATGTATACTCTCAAATACTCAACTTTCACAAGCAATCCGGCTGCCGGCTGTTTTAGTTGTTCCTGCAGGCCGGTCTTGGATGTAAGAACGACTAGGTTGTTATATGTAGTAGTCGTAATGGGGAAGGAAAGTAGCTAAGGACGCCAACGACTACCACAACTGGCATATACTGATAAATTTCACTCTCTCTAGATATGAGTGTTTTAGAGACTTGTACTTGGCATAGGGTGCTATTGCTTTTATATTCGAATATATATAAATTGTGCAATTAAATTATTTGCCTGACTTCATGTTGTATTTCACTTTGTTTTCTCATTATTTGAAATCTTGTTGTTTTAATTGAATGAAATCAACATATTCAACATTACTACATCTCTTGATGCTTTCAACACTACTATATATATAGATAAAATTTTAGGGTCAATTCTGAATGTGTTTTCTTCCTTCTAAGATGGAGAGCTAAATGTTCCAAAATTTTCAAAATGCATGATTTCACTGATGATATTTCTAGTAATTAAGGTTATCCGGTTCAGACATTAGAAGTCATTTACCGTACGAGAGAGTGACTGAGAACTGGCGAAGTATCCATTTGGGGGGCAATACATGTCGTGTTTTGTGGTGCTAGAAAAAAGCTGAATAAATTTATTGATTTTGGCCTTTCGTTCCCAATCAAATTTGGTAATCCAATAATGTAAATGATGCATATGAATGAGCTGTTCCTGTTTCAAAGGACGTGTCTCAGAAGGAAGGTATTATTTTTGATTTATAGATGGATGTATTCGATGATATTATTGGCATCAGAGTTCGGATCTTGAAGGACATTAAAGTGTTGTAAGACATGATGACATCATTTCAACCATTGATTTTGATTGATCTGACGGATGAAATTAAATTAATTTTGAATTAAATAAGTGACGAAAAAAGTAAAATACACGGACGGTTAAGAATGATGGTTATCAATATCAACGATTGATAAAATGTATTTTTGTCTCGCAAAAACGTGTTTTTCCTTGTAGAACTTAAACCATTGCAACCAAATATAATTATGTAATCATAATAAAAGGTATTGTAATTGACCCCAATAATTATTTTGCTTGGACTGTATTGATTCAAAATATCCAGGATTGACGATTGGATTATCAGTTGATTCTAAATGAAGTCAGAGTTTCCCAATTTTGCGTGAAAAAGTAGTAGAAAGAAAATTTGAAGGGAAATGTAAAAGAAAGTAATTTTTCATGAGAAATTGGGTCGAAGGGTGTATATTGTTTCAATTGTTATTTTTTCATTTTTTTTAATAAAACCAAGCACACACAAATATTTTCATTTAAATTTTTCATCAAATTTTCTTTTCCACCCATTTTCCATGCAACTAAACGGAGCCTTATAGATGATGGATTTTTCTTGATTTTCAAAATATCATATGTGACTTCCTCAATTTTAAAATTAGAGTTGGGACTTTCTTATTTTTCATTTAAGCTACCTTGAACTTAAATCGTTGCCAATAATATAAAAATTATTATTAATCTTAATATCCTGATGCAAACAAATCAAATGCGTGTTATAGTACAATACAGTTTTATAACTCATTCGTCCCTTATTATAATGAACGTTTGGTATTGGGCACGGAAATTAAGAAAATTGAATGTGTGAAGATAATAAATAAGAAAGATGATTTGATGATAATAAATGATGATAGAAGTTAAAAATAAATAATGTAAGAAAAATTAATGTGAGAGTAAAAAAGGAGAATGTCATTTATGAAAATGTAAAATACATTTTGGAACACACAAAAACTAACGAGACAGAAAGAGTAATAACTTCTATTAATAAGCAATTAAGTTCTTTTATTAAACGTTGTTTTGACATCAATTTAACTCGGGATGGCATTGAATAATCTCAACCCACATTTAATGCAGAAGATATATATTATGGATATGAATGAGACTTCCTTTATTCTCTAGTACTATGAATATGACTGGGGCCTCACGGTAGAACTTAAGGAATAACGGAGAAAAATAAGTAGCTCTCAAAAGTCATGTCTAGGGTACTTGTTTACATTTGAAACTAATGGCTTTTAAATCTAAAAATTATCAATTTCAGTAAATTTGCATAAACATATTATCAAATGTGATATTGCAAAAACTATATTTAGAACCTTGTTAGTATTATACCACCATTGTATTGTTTCGTCAAATAATTCGTTAAATATATTACATTTACCATAATGCTAATATTTATATTATTATGCACCAACTAACTATATGTATGATGAAAGTTTTGTCACTTTTGCTATCTCTATAATTACTTAGTTATTAATGCATCCAGTTTGACAACAGAGAGATGATTAATTACTAACGGATTGGACGTAGTTATAGATGCGTTTTTCTGCAATATTTCATTGAAAGGGTTATTTTTTATAGTTACCCTTTTTAGGTGAATTTCTACAATTAGTCCTATATATAATATAGATGTAGCTTAACGGTCTAGAGGTCATCCATCAGAGAGAGGTTGGTGATTCAATTCCTCCCCATTTTATCTCAATTTTAAAAAAACACATGATTTTGCCTGCACCAAATATACGTTACCATTGTTAAGGCTGTAGTAGATTCTAAATAAGGGCGGGATGTTTTTTACAAAACTAGTTAAATAAGGCTCGAGCGGAAAATAAACTCTAGCTTAATATGCATTTTCACCCTTATAAAGCAATTTAAGCTTGTACATTAAATTTTAATTCGTTTGCCTCGTTTACTCATGTATACGACATCCTATTATCCAAATGACACCATAGCTAGAGAACTCTCTAACAGAATGAGTGGTAGTCTAGCGATTACAATTTTAATATTCAATTAAGAAAATTCGAGTTCGAGTCGCTCTGAATTCATCGCCGCTTGAGTACGAGATTCATTTATTGTAATTCTAACATAAAATATTGAAAAGTTAAATTATTAGCGACGAAGGATCAATCATATTGAAAAATAAACTCACAACACTCTCGTTTTTTTCACAACAACTCACTACTTGATAAGAAAAAATCTCACAAGAACAACTCAAAAAGATAGATTGAAAAACTCTCCAAATTATTGTATTTGATTATGTTTTGTTAAGGATAAAATCACATTGAATTTGACGTTATTAATTGCTATCCTTCTTTTTGGCAATGTCTCCTTTATTCTCGCTTTATTATTAGTCTTACTTAGTTTTATATAAACTCAATGTATCATTGTTATATTCAATCAATAAAATACATTCCTTTCTCGATGTATCACATGGCATCAGACCACATTTGGATCCTTTCTCGAAATTGAGGAGGGCTGTTAAGGATAAAATCACATTAATTTTGTCATTATTAATTGATATCCTTTTTTGGCTATATCTTATTTATTCTCACTCTATTATTAGTCTTATTTAATTTTTTATGAACTCAATGCATCATTATTATATTCAATCAATAAAATACATTCCTTTCTAGATGTTTAACATGTTTTTGGATGATCGTTATTATATATATTTTATGATGCACATTGCAAGTGTCACTTGTTTGCATCATATTCGTATACTGATGTTTTGGGTGTCTTATTATAAAAATTAGTAATTTTATTAAATAACAATTGGTTAACGAGAAATTATAAGCAAATAAACGGGAGTAAACTTTAGAGTGGTCATTGGTCAAATACTAAAATGAAAGGAGCAATCGAACAAGTGATTTTTTTGAAATGGGCATTTCCAATAGAATATGATTTTTAATTATCACGGGTTAGTTTAATTAGTAGGAGCAGTCCTTTTAAATGTCAATCATTGAACCCAATTCGCGTTCGATTTTTAATGGTGAGAAAAATAAAAAATAAAACTAAGTGAACTAAAGAAATTGAGTAATAATCAGGTGAAACGAACATTCTAGATGTAAAATAAAACCTGATCCAAATCATCCGATTCAAACAAATGAATGATTATGATTTAAAATGAATTTGTAAATGTAATTATTATGTAATCATTAAATATATAATAAATTATTCAAAAGGGCAAATTAGTCACAAAAGATTTACGAGATTTGATCGGTTTTCTTGATACTAGGTAACAGACGACTGAATTATCGAGGTAAACCAATCTCAATCTCGAAGCGCATTTACTATCCATATTGATTTCGTCTGTCGACCGAGAGAACTATGGTGAATTTTTACAATTTACATCACCTAGCATGTAGAATGTTAATTAAGAACCAAATCATATCAAATAATGAATCATGTTTGCGATTTCGTAGACCACTCGTTTACAATACCTGTTTTGCTTATAAACAGTCATCGAAGGTCAAAAAAAAGAAGAAATGTGCATGATGCCTTAAAATAGTGCTAATTATAAGTTGGTTTATGATTTGCTGTAAATCGGTTCATGAACCATTTGGTACCAAATGTTGAAACATACATTTTCTTTTTGTATTATTTATTAATACACGACAGTTAATCCTGAACTAAAATCATATATTTGAAACATTGCTTAATTATAAATTGGTTCATGGTTTGAGTTAAATCAGCTCATGAACCATTTGATACCAAATGGTGAATCAGACATGTATACTAACTTCGTAAAGCTAAGAAAGACATAATGAATGTTATGGTTCCGAATTTATATACGTTTGGTTCATGAACTAAAGATATATAAATTCGGAACCGATGTAAGTCACAAATATGTAACATGCTACTAAAAGTTATTCCGTATACACTGGCTGAGAATGTTGGACTAAACCCGATTGCAATTGTGACTGAGCTGAGGAACCGCAAGGTGAGATTAGTGATGTGATCAGTGGCGGATCCAGAGCAAAAACTTTGGGGGGTCAGAACATAAAATTATTTTATTGTTAAATAATTTTTTTAATAAACTAAAACATCTGTACAAAATTTTCAATGGTGTGGATCGACCTCTTTACCTCACCTTAACCTTAGCTCACTAAATACCACTACACTACACATCTAATTGAACATATTACCACATAATTAAGTCATATCTGAAAATTGGGGGGTCAATGGACCCCGCCTGACCCTCCTAAATCCGCCACTGGATGTGATCAATGTCAGAAAGGGTCAATTAACCAAAATTCTAGAGGAAAATGTTGTTGAGCCCCTTGTGAGCATTAGTGCAATCGCTCGGCTACTGAGTGTGTGATGGTCTTGAAGATACATCGTAACGGTGAGGCAAGTGTGGGTAGCGTGGATGATATGGCACAACTATGAAGACTTACTAAAACTTGTTGGATCAAATTGAATATAAACAATCGAATAATAGAAATCGTCAATCAGTCATCAAAAATGAGGAGATGATAATTATTACGATATATTTTGATTATATTCGATATGTCAAATTTCTAATATATTCTTAATGTAATAATATTTACGATTAAATATGGCTTTAAAATCATTAAACCGAAAGGTCATGGTTACGTTTTATTTTATAACATATGTAGTTCGTTCTATTTGATCCTTTACCTAAGAAATTAGCTCTAAAATAATATAAGCACGTTTTAGCAACCCAAACAATCTCAACAAATTTAAAACCTCTCCTTTACGCATGACCGTTTTAAAGACCTAAAAAGGCCATCTAAAGATGAATAATTCTAATCTTATCCTCATCTTGTTTTGATTTGTCAAAGATCACTGTTGCCCAATTGTGCCAATCAATTCCAAATCACAATCAGTACCCAAAAATTAAAATAATATATTTCATGCAACAATAATCCAAAATGTTATATTCATTAGCATCAAAATCAAAGGCTGAATTCCAAGTGTCACATGACCAAAATTAAAGTTGACAGCAACTCGACTCGATGCTTACAGACTGCTTGCCTCAACTTGCTCACAACATGGACCCAACAACCTCAAAAGAATACAAAATGGCCTCCACCCCAAGTTCAAGTTGTGCACCAGAGCACAAACATACTCACAAAAAATCAACAGCGTCTATATCTTAATGTTTGCCAGTGCGAGTCTTGATTTTCAGAGTCAGTAATTTTGCACATACCTCTCTGCCACAGTTTATGCCCTTTTCACCAACTTGCAACGTTGCTACAAAAATTGCTACTTACATGTACAAAATCATCACAGTTACCTTATTGCCACCTTTTCTGTACATTTTCTATTCTTCGGAATTTAAAGAACCAAAAATGTTGGCTTTTAAAATGTATAAATTATGTTCCGTTTTACATTTTTGTGTTATTTATGTAGGATTTAAGACTTTGAGGATTCAGAGAGAACTTATTCGGTTTTGGGACATCGTCAACGATGTGCATTACATTGTTGTCACAACCAGTGGACCATGAACCATGGACCAGCTCGTAAGATAGTGAGAGCGTGAGACAGACAAATTAACATCAATATATGAAACGAAATTGATTTTTGTGGGAATAGGACAAATTGATAATGCTACAGTTGTATGTGGATATAAGATTTTCAAGTTGTTGAATGAAATTCATATGCATACATACAACATTTATTAGCATGTTTAGGAGGCCGGTGGCCACCAGCACTGCACTGTCTTGTATTCCCTATATATATTTGCATTAACTCGTAAAGGAGCCTATCATATTTTTGAAATATTGATTTAGGTTAAACCCCCCATTGTTTTACGTCAAATTTATATACTCTTAGAGCATCTCCAATGGTGATAGCTAAAATGGTTCTCTAAAATATACTAATATAATAGTTATGTAAAATTTGAATGATGGAAAAAGCAATTTGCTCCAATGGGTTATGCATAATGTATATGCAAATGGTAGAAGATATGTATCAGTTAGGTAGAAAAAAATAGAGATTTGGATGTTTGAGTAGCAAATTTGATGAGTCAGAATAAGAATATGTAAAAATATAATTTGCTAACCTAATGCATTGGAGAGCAAAATATGTATCTTGTTATCTATTTTTGTTGCCATGTAGAGATTTAGAGTGAGCTGTGAGTGTGGATGTAACCGTTGAATCCGGTGTTACATTATGTATGGCTTTTATTATTTAGGATTTTTTTTCCGATAGCGGTTATATTGGATATAATTCATAGAGATCGTATACATGGGCGACGACGAGGAAAACAATTTTTTTTACATAATTGAAGCTTCCATCGGAGATGCTCTAAACATTTGAAGTCAGAACATTTACTATCAACTCAAAAGCTCATGCTAGTATTGCTAGTTGTATTTCTGTGTCTTGTCGCTCTCAACTCTTTTTATAATTATAAACAAAGTAAAAATTGAGTATTAGTTACTGTATAGGTGAATTCGATGTGTATTTCCATAAAGACCGAAATAGGAATATATTTTACAAATTTGATCTAGATATATTAAAATAGGAAAAGTTCGAGAAGGATGTGTAAGTATCTGTAAGATGGTGAGATACGATCTCAATCGTTTTAATTATTAATAACTCAATGGATGAGATTTAATCTAAAAATAACAGTCAAATCCAACTGCCGGGTTTTCTGCAAATCCAACTGCCGGGTTTTCTGCAAATCCAACTGCCGGGTTTTCTGCAAATCCAACCCATTAGGGGTTAGCTCAGTTGGTAAGAGCCGGAGTCAAAAATGGCCACCACTGGAGCCAATTCGGGTTCGATTCCTGATGGGGGCAAGACAGGGGTTCTGCGTGGTGGGTTAGATGGAAATAATTTAATTGGCTTGAGAATGGGGGTTGTCCATTCCTTGACCAATTTAAAAAAAAAATTTAAAAACTAATTTAATCTCAACCGTCGAATTAATCAAATTAACGTTTGAAGTTATGACCTTCTGTCTTACCGAAACTTATCGCCCCTCTTGATCCTATCTCTATTAAAATATATATACATGCATACCATTACTGAACATTCAAATATATATTACTAGATGTTGTATCATGTGGATCCATCTAATTTGGTGGACTCGTGGATCCCTCTTGCACCCGTTGATTGCATTTTTTATTGCACCAGACTGTGCCACGTAGTTGCATTTCTCATGTGCACATCACGTGTGAATCACGTGCAAAACACGTGCAACTCACGTGCATTATTAATGTACTGGCACAATCTGGTGCGTCCAAAAATGTAATCGTCGGGTACAAAAGGGGATCCACGAATCTACCAAATTGGATGGATCCATATGATACATTTCATATATTATATGTGCCAATAGAACAAGGTTTGTTATCGAGATGCGCAAGACATGCAATACCTGATCATTAGCTTTTTCATAATTATAAGTTTTTGACTGTCGGAATATTGAGACGTTGAGTTTAACGTATATTAATATTAAATGTTGGGGTTAGGATCATGTATTCATGTGGAATCCATATTTTGTAGCATTGGAAGATAAAGTAAAATCACAATACTAACTGGTTAGATTTGTAAAAATCAAAAGGTGATTTTATATCTTTGAATCTCATCAATCGAATAATTATAAATTAGAATCTGATATCACATCTCACGGTTTCACTAATACTAGTTTTGATGCACATTAAAATATGTGCATGTAAATGGTTATTATAAATTAATATATTATAAAGGGGTAAAGTTTTAGGGGGACGATTAACTTTTTGTAGGATGGTAGGACACAATCTCGACCGTTCATTAATTATAATCTAACGGTTGAGATTTAACGTAAAATAACCGTCAAGTCCAACCGCCCCGTGTTTTTCCCAAATCCAACCGCCTATTTTAATTAAAATTCAACTTTAATCTCAGCCGTCGATTTATTTAAATCAATGGCTTAGATTTTGTCCTCTTGTCTTACATATATATCATGTCTCACATAATCTCAACCCTATTATAAAGTATTGTAATAATTAATAAATAATATTTTGTTTATTATATAAATATACAAGGCTATAATTGGGACATGAAATGTGACTTCATCTCATAACAATCAATATCACCCTTCCTATTTTATATACAGAATAGATTTATAGTCATTCAAAACCTTTTTCCCCAATTATTGAATCAATAAAGAAAGATCAACAATATTAAATTAATCATGGCTCATCATTTAGCATACATATATTGCATCACTCAAACCTTTTCATTGTGATGCAGTGGCGGAACTAGGGGGGGCGGAGGGGGGCTGGAGCCCCGGCGAGGAAATTTTTTTTTTTTTACCAGGTATAATTTATCATAATTCGATTTGGAGCCCCGGGTAAAGTAATTATTTGAGCCCCGGCTGAAAAAATTATTAGAGCCCCAGTTAAAAAATTTATTTGAGCCCCCCCTAAAAAAATTATTTGAGCCCCGGCGAATATTCTGTCCTCCGTCCTAAGCTTTTGAGCCCCGGCGAATATTTCGTCCTGGTTCCGCCACTGTTGTGATGCACAATGGTACAGACCAAGACGAAGACCAAATTAGAATATTGTGATCCAATCTCTATTGGACTGTTAACCCTCAATGTGTGGACTGAAATGGGTTCGTAAAATAATGGCCAGTCTTATAATGTTAAATCTGACAGATTGGGATCGCTTTGCTGCATATAAGAACTTGCGGCCAAAAATCAAATCGATGGCATTTTAAAATCTTACTATTAATAAAGCCTAAGTCCCTTAATTGTCGGTTATTTTTTGAAGCCACATTTGGCTTCCAAAAATACCCCTGCTCCTCCATATATTTACGGAATTAGATCCAGTGCAGCTAAAGCTATTTGCTGCGAGCCAAAACTACGTAGTTTTGGTAAATGGTTCATTCAAAACGACATAGGGTTATAGTAAAAAAAGTCAAAACGACGTCGTTTTACCCCTCGCAGCAAATAGCAGCGCTGCACCGGATCCGAATCCATATATTTACAATATCATAATTATTATATAATATTTAATTTGATGTTATATATGTCTTTAATTAATAATATAATTAATATAAGTGAACTCTGTATATGCACAAATTTTTGTGCACTAAAGTACTAGTATTCAATAACACAATTATATCGTTTTGCCAAACATCATTTCATACTATAAGCAAGTTTTGAATCCGATTTGATAGTCCAAAATAATCAGGAGCCTTGGGTAGTCATTTTTTTATTCCTACCCTGCTAAACATTACTTTTTTAGCACCGCCAGAAATCGAGTCCATAATATATGACTTATAATACACCTTCCAAGTCTTGGTGGACGTTTTCTTTCAAAAACTCATTTTGCTAAAGCCATACTATTTTAGCACTCACTAGGAATCAAATTTATGACGTGTGAATTATAATATAATCTTCATGTCTAATAGACTGGCCCTTGTGGACTTTCTTTTTCTTACAAGAATCCATCTCGCTAAAACCCCACTACTTTAGCACCCATTAAGAATCGAAATCTTGAGGTGTGACTTATAAATAACATCCGGTAGTCATTTGACCTTCCATTTTTATGGTTTCCAACCGTCCTATTTTTTATAAATATGATTACAATTGAGTTAGGCTTTCGTGATTTTTATATTCTGGACCTCTTGCAGTTGAAGATCTCAAATTAGGGAATGAGTTCCAGTAATGCTAAGCCAAAAACTGCGAGACAAAACGACGTAGTTTCATCCCTAAAATGATGTCGTTTTGACGACGGGGTCAGTTTGTAAATATAGTGTTTTAGATTAAACTACACAGTTTTGCTTAAAAAAACACTCAAAACTATGTCGTTTTGAGACTTGCAGCATATGGCTGCACCAAAAATGGCTGCATCGGATCTGGATCCCTCAAATTAGAGTAAGGATCATTTGAGACGCCATTGAGACCCACATATATGCTACTCATTAACTTTAAATATGTGGATAAGAATGAGAGCATCACCACTATGAACAAAAGAACTAAGTGAATTACAAAATTTTACAAATAAACTTAAGGGAACCTGACCCTTCTAAACTATCCGTAATAACTTGGCCTCCTTTATTTGCCAATTCACAAAAGCCCAACGGCCCAACCCATAAAAACGAGGTCAGTTGTCTTGAATTCTTAATAGAATTTAAGATAAAAATATCGGTTTGATTGGTATATGTGATATGTAGGGGTGAGCAAAAATCGGTAATTTCCGATTTACCAAACCGATTTTTTTCTTCCGACAAGTTTCGGATCGGTATAATCGGTAAATTTACCGATTTTTTTTCGGGAAAAAAAGTCAGGAAACGGAATAGATTTTGAAATCGGGAAATTGCCCGATTTACCGATTTCCCGAATAAATATAAATTAATTAATATAAATATTTAAATATTACACTATTTTTACTATTAAACTAGTTTAAATATTTTTATTTTTATGTTTAAGAGTATATTTTGAATAATCAACGTATTTGACATAATTTTAAGAAATAATCAAATATGATTCAAAATAGATATGATGAATTATTATTTGAAAAATAATATTTTAGTTTATTTTTAAAACTTTCAGGAAAATCGGTAAAATCGGTAAAATTACCGATTTTACCGATTTTCCGATTTACCGAATTGTCGGTAAATTGATATATATTGGGTCGGGAAACGGAATAAAAATTAAGGGTCGAGAAATTTTTATCGGGAAATTTTTGGGTCGGAAATTCGGGAAATTCCCGAATACTCCCCCCTAGTGATATTTTTTTTTTTGAAAATTGGTCAAGGAATGGACAATCCCCATTCTCAAGTCAATTAAATTATTCCCCTCTACCCTACCCCGCAGAACCCCAGTCCTGCCCCCATCAGGAATCGAACCCGAGTTGGCTCCAGTGGTGGTCATTTTGGCTCCGGCTCTTACCAACTGAGCTAACCCCTGATGGGTCCCCCTAGTGATATGGTTTAGTTGTTTTTAGGCTTCGTATATAACTAAGGGAATGATTTCGTTGGTTCTCAAAATTCCGTTAATCAAGTGCATTTTAGGGTATTTTAGTCATTGGATTAAATTAAGTTTTTGTGAAACGGAAGGACACCATCTCAATCGTTGAATTCTATTTTTCTAACGATTGAAATTGATAACCGTCAATTCCAACTACCCGTGTTTTTTGCAAATCGAACTGTCATATTTAATCAAATTAATCTCAACCATCAAATTAATCAAATCAACGATTGAGATTAAGTCCTTCTGTCTTACAAAAACATATCGTCTCTCTTGAACTTAACCCTTTAGTCATTATTAGGACTGTTAGGAAATTACGCTAAATTTCCTTAAGCCAAATTTGAGAATGCCATAAATTTGGCTGCTGCAGAATGTAAAGGATTTAAAATATTCAAACTCTCTTCGAAAACTCTACTATGAAATAGCTTTTGAAGATTGAAATTGATTCTAAACTGAATGAATTTTTACAAATACAGGTGAAGGTATTTATACAAGAAAATTTTACTAAACATAGTAAATGTATGTTTTTCATCCATTTTCATCTCCACTCATTTCTTCGGCATTTGCTTCAATCCATTCTTGCTATTCTTGTCTCTCCTTATTTTTCTCTTTGCTACACAATTATTCTAACAATCTCCCACTTGAAGATTGACTTTAGTCGGTCCTCACACACAATTTATTCTAGCAAGCCAATTGAAGTAGAGCATAACTTCAATTTATCAAAAGTCACCACCTTTGTTAACATGTTTGCTGGGTTCTTGCTTCCCAAGATCTTCCTCAAAGTTAGTACCTCATCCTCAAGCAGAGATCTGATGAAGTGATACCGAAGCTCAATGTGTTTCGTTCGAGAGTGAAATGCTGAATTCTTTGCAAGATGTATTGCACTCTTACTATCACTATGTAAAACACTCTTCTCTTGGATGAAACCAAACTCGGTCAACAAACCTTGAAGCCAAATCAATTCTTTGCTAGCCTCTGTCACTGCTACATATTCTTTGCTAGCCTCTGTCACTGCTACAATCTTTTGTATCTGCGACATCCAACTAACTGTTGTAGTACCAATAGTAAAAACGTAACCAGTGGTGCTTCTTCGCTGATCAACTTCAGCAGCAAAGTCTGCATCTACATAGCCTTCTATTTTTAGCTCACCTTTCCTAAAGCATAAGCATTTCTCTTTACTGCCACGTAGATACCTCAAAATCCATTTCACCGCTTCTCAATGAATTTTACCTGGATTTGACATAAACCTGCTTACAACTCTCACTGCATGGCCAATGTCGGGTCTCGTACAGACCATTGCATACATCAAACTCCCAATGGCTGAAGCATATGGAATTTTAGCCATTGACTCTTTTTCTTCTACCGTCTTAGGAGACTGGTCCTTTGATAAACGAAAGTGACTAGCCAAAGGTGTGCTAACCGGTTTGGCACTGTCCATATTGAATCTCTACAAAATGCGGTTGATATACTCTGCTTGAGATAATTGCAATGTGCTCTTTTGCTTATCTCTTGTGATTTGCATTCCAAGGATCTTCTTTGCTGGACCCAAGTCTTTCATGTCAAATTCTTTTGACAAATTCATCTTCAAATTTTTGATCTCGGCCATGTCTGAACCTGATACCAACATATCATCAACATAAAGTAGCAAAATGATATAGCTGGAGTTGTACTTCTTGAAAAAATAACAATGGTCAGCGTTGCACTTTTTGATCTCGGAAGGACACCATCTCAATCGTTGAATTCTATTTTTCTAACGATTGAAATTGATAACCGTCAATTCTAACTACCCGTGTTTTTTGCAAATCGAACTGTCATATTTAATCAAATTAATCTCAACCATCAAATTAATCAAATCAACGATTGAGATTAAGTCTTTCTGTCTTACAAAAACATATCGTCTCTCTTGAACTTAACCCTTTAGTCATTATTAGGACTGTTAGGAAATTACGCTAAATTTCCTTAAGCCAAATTTGAGAATGCCATAAATTTGGCTGCTGCAGAATGTAAAGGATTTAAAATATTCAAACTCTCTTCGAAAACTCTACTATGAAATAGCTTTTGAAGATTGAAATTGATTCTAAACTGAATGAATTTTTACAAATACAGGTGAAGGTATTTATATAAGAAAATTTTACTAAACATAGTAAATGTATGTTTTTCATCCATTTTCATCTCCACTCATTTCTTCGGCATTTGCTTCAATCCATTCTTGCTATTCTTGTCTCTCCTTATTTTTCTCTTTGCTACACAATTATTCTAACAATCTCCCACTTGAAGATTGACTTTAGTCGGTCCTCACACACAATTTATTCTAGCAAGCCAATTGAAGTAGAGCATAACTTCAATTTATCAATAGTCACCACCTTTGTTAACATGTTTGCTGGTTCTTGCTTCCCAAGATCTTCCTCAAAGTTAGTACCTCATCCTCAAGCAGAGATCTGATGAAGTGATACCGAAGATCAATGTGTTTCGTTCGAGAGTGAAATGCTGAATTCTTTGCAAGATGTATTGCATTCTGACTATCACTATGTAAAACACTCTTCTCTTGGATGAAACCAAACTCGGTCAACAAACCTTGAAGCCAAATCAATTCTTTGCTAGCCTCTGTCACTGCTACATATTCAGCCTCTGTAGTGGATAGAGCGACAATCTTTTGTATCTGCGACATCCAACTAACTGTTGTAGTACCAATAGTAAAAACGTAACCAGTGGTGCTTCTTCGCTGATCAACTTCAGCAGCAAAGTTTGCATCTACATAGCCTTCTATTTTTAGCTCACCTTTCCTAAAGCATAAGCATTTCTCTTTACTGCCACGTAGATACCTCAAAATTCATTTCACCGCTTCTCAATGAATTTTACCTGGATTTGACATAAACCTGCTTACAACTCTAACTGCATGGCCAATGTCGGGTCTCGTACAGACCATTGCATACATCAAACTCCCAATGGCTGAAGCATATGGAATTTTAGCCATTGACTCTTTTTCTTCTACCGTCTTAGGAGACTGGTCCTTTGATAAACGAAAGTGACTAGCCAAAGGTGTGCTAACCGGGTTGGCACTGTCCATATTGAATCTCTACAAAATGCGGTTGATATACTCTGCTTGAGATAATAGCAATGTGCTCTTTTGCTTATCTCTTGTGATTTGCATTCCAAGGATCTTCTTTGCTGGACCCAAGTCTTTCATGTCAAATTCTTTTGACAAATTCATCTTCAAATTTTTGATCTCGGCCATGTCTGAACCTGATACCAACATATCATCAACATAAAGTAGCAAAATGATATAGCTGGAGTTGTACTTCTTGAAAAAATAACAATGGTCAGCGTTGCACTTTTTGAAACCTTCCCTGTGCATGAAGCTTTCAAACTTCATATACCACTGTCTCGGAGCTTGTTTAAGGCCATACAAGCTCTTCTTTAATCTGCACACCATATGATCATTCCCTTTTACTGAGAAGCCTTCAGGTTGGTGCATATAAATCTCCTCATCAAGGTCACCGTGAAGAAATGCAGTCTTCACGTCCAGCTGTTCCATCTTCACATGCGACAATACTTAAGACAGACCTGATAGTATTCAGCTTCACAACAGGAGCAAAAATCTCTGTGTAATCGACTCCTTTTTGCTGAAATCCTTTTACAACTAATCGAGCTTTATATCTTTTAGAGCCATCATGCTCCTCCTTCACTCGATACACCCATTTGTTGTGAATTGCCTTCTTTCCCTTAGGTAACATGGCTAGTTCCCATGTTTGATTTGAGATTAAAGACTTCATTTTGTCTTTCATGGCATGCTCCCACTTGCTCGCATCGGTGGTTTGACATGCTTCTGTATAGTCTTCGGGTTCTCCTCCGTCTGTCAACAACATGTAACTCATGTATTTTCTGTTAGGCACATGAGCACGAGCGGACCTCCTCAATTCTGGAGTTGCACTAAGGTGCTCTGTTGTGTCTTGATGTTGTTCATCGCCTGATTCAGTTGATTCCTCTAACTGAGGACTCTCACCTCGATAATTTTCAAGGACATCATCCACATCTGCATAAACTGGCCCACTTAATTTTGAGTTGCTGGCAACTGCATTATGCTTGTCCTTGTACATCATTCTTTCGTTGAAAATCACATCTCTACTGCGGATCATCTTTTTGTTTTCGTCGTCCCAAAGGTGGTAACCAAACTCATCTTCACCATAACCAATGAAAGTGCACTTCTTCGATTTAGGATCAAGTTTGTTCCGACTTTGATCGCTGATGTGTACATATGTTGCACAACCAAAACTTTAAGATGTGAGAGTTTTACCTCTTTTCCGCTCCAAACCTCCTCGGGTAGTCTATGCTCCAATGGCACCGATGGACCTCGATTGATCAAGTATACCGCCGTGTTGACTGCTTCTACCCAAAATTGTTTTGGTAGGCCTGACTGCACACGCATGCTTCTGGCTCATTCAGTCAACGTTCGATTCATACGCTTCGCTACACCATTGTGTTGAGGCGTACCTGGCACGGTCCTTTCCATCCTGATCCCATGTTTATAACAAAACTTCTTGAATTTGGAATCTTTATATTCACCACCATTATCACTTTTGAGCTTTTTGACTTTACCCCTGTCTCATTTTCTACCATAGCTTTCCACGTTTTGAAAACCTCAAATACTTCTGACTTTTGTCTCAGAAAGTATACCCATACCTTTCTTGAGTAATCGTCGATAAAAGTCACGAAATATCTTTTCCCACTAATGGATGGGACTGTTGTTGGACCCCAAACATCAAACTGGACGAGCCCGAGTCTCTCTTTCTTCAGCTCCCTTCCGCTTGTCTGAAAGCTAACCCTTTTATGCTTTCCAAAAATACAGTCTTCTCACATGTCAATTATTATTGGCTGGAGACCGGGAAGTTTGCCTTTTGAATGCATGATCTTCATCCCTTTCTCACTCATATGACCAAGTCTTTGGTGCCATAAATTGAAATTTTCATTTTCTGCTACCGAAATGAAATGACATTCTCCTGATGTCTTGTAAAGAGTACCACTCTTTTTGCCACGAGCTATCGTTATTGCACCCTTTGAAATCTTCCACTGATCTCCATGAAAGGTTATTGTGTAGCCTTCATTAGCCAGCTCGCCTATAGAGATTAAGTTCTTTGTCAAGTCTGGAATGTGCTTAACATTCTTCAACTCCCAAATAGAACCATCCAACTTAATCTTCACTGCACCTTTTCCCACAATCTTACAAGATTTCTCATTTCCAAGGTATACTTTATCGAGGTTACTGAGGACATAATTTTCAAAGAGATTTTTCTGCGAGGTTGCGTGAAATGATGCTCCAGAGTCTAACAGCCAAGACTCCTCTTTATTTTCCAAAGAAGATATCAATGCATCACCATCTCCTGAGGTCAAAGCAACATTTGCCTCGTCTTTCTCCTCATGTCTCTTTGATGCACTTTTGCACTGATTTTTGTAATGTCCCGACTTCCCACAATTCCAACATTGATGTTAGTATTTTGATGATTTCTAGACTTTGATCGTCTCTCCTTTGATTTACCTCGTCCGCTTCCTCTGGTTGAACACCTTCCTCTTGACTCTGTATGTAATACTGAAGAGGTTGATGATTCACCCGACTCTCTTCCTCGGATCTCTTCGCTGGGAACCAAATCACGAACATCAGCAAATTTCAACTTGTTACTTCCCGATGAGCTACTCACGGCTGTGACTGTAGCATTCCAACTCTCTGGCAGGGAAGATAAGAGAATCAAAGCCCGTACTTCCTCGTCAAAATTGATTCCAACCGAACTCAATTGGGTTGTAACAGAATTGAGTTCGTTTAGATATTGCGTAGTTGATGCGCCTTCTACCATCCGTAAGTTAAACAATCGTCTCATCAAATGCACTTTGTTTGATGCTGACGGCTTCTCGTACATGTTTTCAAGAGCCTTCATCAGATCAACCGTAGTCTTTTCTTTTGCGATGTTGAAAGCAACATTACGAGATAATGTTAATCGAATGACTCCAAGAGCTTTTCTATCCAAAAGCTTCCAGTCTTCTTCTTTCATAGCTTCTGGTTTCTCGCCGGTAAGAGGTTCATGCATGCCTTTTTGATACAAATAATCCTCTATTTGCATCTTCCAAAAGCCAAAGTCCGCACCATCGAACTTTTCAATTTTCACCCTTCCTTCGTCTGCCGCCATAGCTCCCACTCAAATCTGACTTATTGGATCGTTCTAAAGAAACCAATAGCTCTGATACCAGTTGTTAGGAAATTACGCTAAATCTCCTTAAGCCAAATTTGAGAATGCCATAAATTTGGCTGCTGCAGAATGTAAAGGATTTAAAATATTCAAACTCTCTTCGAAAACTCTACTATGAAATAGCTTTTGAAGATTGAAATTGATTCTAAACTGAATGAATTTTTACAAATACAGGTGAAGGTATTTATACAAGAAAATTTTACTAAACATAGTAAATGTATGTTTTTCATCCATTTTCATCTCCACTCATTTCTTCGGCATTTGCTTCAATCCATTCTTGCTATTCTTGTTTCTCCTTATTTTTCTCTTTGCTAGACAATTATTCTAACAAGGACTATATAAGCACAAACCTTAGCAGACTTTCCAATCGGCTATGTTTCTCAAAGCTTTCAAATTTATGATAGGAAAGATAGATTCTTAATCTGAAAAATAGATTTTTCACATGATTCAACCCCATTCAATCAAATACTTGTTCTTATAAAAACTGCGCCAGTTTTAAAATTGCAGAGATAGACAACATGTGATCCGAATCTCAAATATCAAATTTTGAGTCAGTGGTGTCAAACAAGTTAAATGCAAGTTACAAAACAACATAGTTTCATAAATTATATTAATAAAAACAACACAGTTTTAATAAATTAACACTTTTTAAGGCATAGTCAATGTTCGAATTTAATACCACATTGTCATACAAGCACTCTCTTTTCTGCATTACATTAGAATTTTGGATTTCATTCAAAAGAGGCCAACTACCAACGGTTCTGCCCATTCCAAACACCACCAAGACACCGAGTAAAATCAAGACTCAAAGAAATGGCAGATTGCCGGCCGCTGGGTTTGCTGATAGGTCTACCATTCGCATCGGTGGGGCTAGTCTTGTCCTTAATCGGCGCAGTTGTCTGGGTCATCGGGTGAGTAATCTCTAAAAAAATTATAATTTATATTTAAGGTTTGTTTTGACTGTTTTGTGTGTGTGTGCAGATCAGTGTTGAGTTGTGTCACGACCCAAAATTTGGATCGAGACCGGCGCTAGACCAATGGTCAAGCAAGCCTCAGAACACATCACCTTACTCAAGCATTTAAATGATAAAATTATAATAGTTCTAAATAATATCAATAGCGAAAGTAATTAACATAAGGACTGAAACTCTAAGTACAACGGAGCATACTAGCTAAGAAAAAAGAAAATAACTAAATGTAGCAGAATAGAAAGACTACTGTGCTGGCACCATACGTCAGAAATGAACTCCTTAATTGTCATCGGTGTCGAAGCTCGTACTAATAGCTATCACTTATCTGAAAAAGAGTTTGGAAACAACGGAATGAGTCAATTGACTCAATGAATACATAACATACCTTATTAACATTTTGTACGTTGTTTAATTCATTTTCATCACAATCATAAATAACAGACAAACACACATTCATATGTAAAACGTGATGCAGAGATGTATGCGAAATGATGCATGTGTATGTCAGCAGACAGTCATCACTGCCTATACCCCACACCACATCAAACCGTCGCACACAATCTCATATCACCTCACACCATATCATATCACCCCACACCATATCATATCACCCCACACCATATCTTATCATATCATCCACACCATATCATAACCCCACGCCATATCATATTGAGGGTTGTATCTCATTGTATCTGTACCCCTCTCCATAATCATAATCATGATGAATGAAAAATAATAATTAATAAATAATGCGTGTCAAGTATGTCATGATGCACATATATAACATTCAAGCAAATCAATTTCATTAATTTCATTTATTAACATATCATTCTTCTTTCGGTTGTATAGCGATATCAGACGTCTTATTTAGGCGTCAAGGTGGACAGTAATTAATAATTATATATTTTTATTTAACAGTTAAGCGTTAATCACAATTTATTTAATTAGTCTAGAAAATAAAATACATTATATACTCACCTAGAAAATTAGTAAAGATTCATCCAAGCACCAACTCACGCTACTCGATTGACTGGATCTTGTGAACCACCTGAAGAAATATGCTAAGCTTAAAATAACCAGAACCGTCTAATCATTTTCCTTATTTCAACATACCTTAAGGTGATTAGATAAATTACTAACATAAAAGATATTAACAACATGTGGCATCAGTTAACCAAAACAAAGCCACAGTATAAAAACAAACTAAATCCTTGCCACCTTACATTATCCCTAATCAAAATCCAGCCAACGAATACCCAAAATAAAAGATTTATAATTGGACTAACCTTGCCTGTGATAATATCACCTTACGATCCCCCAAACTCACGTTCCTTTTTTTACGTTTATGATTTAACCTAATTTTTTTGTAAACATGATTATATTTATACTAGGGTTTTTATTAAATATGGACTGATCCAAAAAAATTTCCAGGCCCAATTGAATATTATTTTTATTTTTCGAACTATAACAAGTTGTTTGTGTCCGTGTTGCATCTGCTGTTCCGGACTTGCCAATCTCGCCGTTTCGCTTGTAAGGCTGCCATTCAACATCATCATATGGTTCACTAGTAAAATCCCCTGTTGATGATGCTGCATTATGATCGCAACACTACCAGAGTTTTTGATTTTGTTTTTCTTATTCTTGTTAACTGATTCTTACATATTGAGTTTTGATCTTTGTATACACTTTTCAGTAGTGCTAATGAAATTATATTTGTAAAATGTGATCTATCATTTTTTTGAGGCGTAGTTAATAAATCTCAATTTGCCTTCCCATTAAGCATTTGTAGAGTATTCATTCCATCAGTCCGTCAATTGTTAATTCCGGACTTTTATTGCCTTTGTGCAATTTTGTGTTTTTTGTATTTAATTTTTTAGTAATATGCTAATATCACTTATTATGAGAGCGGTTTTCTATAATCAACCATGTTTATTTGATTGTTTCTTTAGAGATCATATGGTTTCATTTTAAACATTTTAAACATTTGCCAAAAATTAAAGATTTCATATATGATTTTACTATAAGAAAGAGTACAGCTCTCTTCCACATCAGGTACATAAATAATAAATTTAAATGAAAAGGGATTAAGAACAAAATGAAAATCAATTATTTAATTTGAAAAAATAATGCAAGTGTGTCAGTCAAAACCTCATAATTATAAGAAAGCTCCCATGCACAACACAATAACTCCAGCAACAAGTCCGGTACCGACATTCATCCGGCATGATCCTGACTTGTCATTCTTGTCAGTTGCAGTTGGGCCATCAGCATCAGTTTTATTTGATTTACTAGGGGATGGCGGTGGAGGAGGTGATGCAGGAGGCTTGGCTCCAAAGATACTCAATGGTAACAAAACCTTATCAACTTGATAAATAGCCAAAGGAAACTGTTGCCTCAATGCATAGCTGATTTGTGTCTCAACAATTCCACTAGAGACATTCAACTGGTTGTTACCATTGCTAGTGAAGTTGAGTCCATCTTGGCCTTGAGTCCTCACTGGGTTACTAACGGTTAGGAAGTCGGTGAGTGCATAGTATTTAGGGAGGACATGGTACAATATTAGCTCAACTTGTTCTTGTTGAGATAAGTCGTTTATGGTTCCAGATGGAAGGTTGTTGAAGGCGTTATCGGTTGGGGCTAGGAGGGTTAAGCCTTCGCTAGAGGTGTTGAGTTGGTTTTGTAACTGAGTACCAAGCTGGTTTTTTCCCAAGAGGCGGATGAGTGTGGTGTACTGACCGGCCTTATCAAGGATTCCGGTGATGTTTGGAAGGCCGGAGGAGGTTGGGGGAGGTGCTGATGGGGTTTCAGCTAGGGTTTGAGAAAATATGATGAAGAGTAGTAAAGCTATGGAAAGGAGGGTTAGTTGTTGGAAAGCCATTGCTATATGCTTTATTTCTTCTTATGGAAAAGAAGTGATATATGACTTTTGTGTTTGTGATGATATTTGAAGAAAAGGGTTTGAGCAGGTATTTATAATATGGCTCAAGATAAGTGCGGCTAAGGCAGAGAGAATAAGATGTGAGGAGAGGATATTGTGGTATGAGCTGTGTTGGTACGGGTACACAAAGAATTGTGCATGCTTAGTTGTGGTCCATCTTGATTCTTGATATTAGATAAAGCTCATGGCAAAAGAAAAAAATTGAGAATTGTGGAGAAAATGTTGGAAATTGTGTTTTTTATGCATGGAAAATGATGATTATGATGATTAATGGAATTGGATTTGTGGCCACCAAAGAATTCAGATAATACAACGTAGTTTAATAAAATATCATTTTTACTCGTAAAATTCTACTCCATTTGATACATCTAATTGAGGCCATAATAGGGTTGGAATATTATTCAGTATTCATACAGCGAATATAATCGGTCAATTTTCGTGGTTCGTGTGACAAGTTATAAAAATACTTGAAAATTTGATTATGATTTATAGTTGCCCATATCAGAATACAATAAAAGTACTTCTATTCGTCAGGTCAAGGGTTCAATCCCTGACCTCACCAATTATTCTCCATTTGTTGGAGTTTGTTATTCCTCTCGCCATGGGTGTGGAGGCTCTTCATTTATTCCCGTGTTGGGCGTGGAAGCTGTCTATGTATGAAGTTGCAATAGTTGCAATGGAGTTATGTCAGAGTTGTATGGAAGACGTGTTCAAGTCTTGGTGGAGGGATCCTTTGTAGAAGGCTGTGCTTAGATTGAAGATAATGTACTTGATGTATTAGCTAGATGTGCTAACAAATATTCTTGTACTACATGTACCACCTATCAAAAAAAAAGTACTGCTATTCCTCATGATTATTAATTTAAATTATTTCGAGAGGTTCTCATGAGGAATAACATAAAATTTCACAATTATTTTGAGGCCTCTTTGTTGGCACTTCTATTTTTAGTCATTTTCTTTATGTGAGAATGATATTCTAACAGATTATTTTCGTACACTCCAGCTAAATATGCATATTCATCAAAAGAAAGATAAGAGAGGTCAAACTCTCGACAACCAATGGATTTGGATTCATGCATTCCACGAGGCCTACATGTCTTTTATATTTTTATTTGAAGAGAAATGTCGGTGTGAACACTGAATATTTCAGTCTCATTATCAAAGACAACTTTCATTTTTCTGAAATTCGATATATGCCTGAAATGCCAATTCATTTATCAAAACTCCATGATCTTCTACAATTAAAGAATGGATCACTGAGATTTGTCAGTTAGGGTGTCAGATCAGAAATTCAAAACAATGATATCGAGTTGTTTTAATAAAGGGAGAAATTTTTGTAGACCGTAAAGTAGGTAGCCGAAAAGATGTATGGTGAGCCATGATGAATATTGAATATGTCGGTTGATTACAATGTTTCAAAAAATGTATTGATGTTTGTCGATAGTTAAATGGAGATGTTCAATGGTATCAAAGTTTATAATGATTAGAATAGAGGAAAAAGATCAAGAAATACTTATAGTTTCGTAGGACCGTAAGACATAATTTCAACCCTTAATTTCTAAGCATTCAACAGTTAATATTGATAACCGTCATTTCGCAACCGCCTGTGTATTTGCATATTCAACTATCTATATATGTATAAAAATCAATTTAATTTCAACCACCGGATCAATCAAAATCAAAGATTAAGATCATGTTCTTCTATCCCCTCGATCCTAAATCTTAGAATAGATATTCATATATGAGATCTATTGATTTGTACCCTGTGTAATCGTTATCGAAAAAAGATGTCTTCTCGATTTTGTTAATTGTCCTTTATTTACAACGAGTGGAAACCAACTTATATGTCTCCTATCTTTTCGATTTTCTTCTTTTTGGTGTTCAATAAGGATACGTATTCAGAGATTGTATAATATGGATCCATCTTTTTGGTGGAATCGTGAACCCCATTTTGTATACGTTGATTTATTTAATAATGCACGAGATTGTGTCAACACATTAATGAAACATGTGAGTTACATATGTTTTGCATATGACAAGTGCAATGACGTGGTGCAATCTCATGCATTGATAAAATGCAATCATCGGATGCAAGGGTGGGGTCACGAGTCCGATAAAATAGATGAATCTGCATGATACAACGTCTACCTATTCAATCATTTTAAACAACTCAAATGCAACTTATAAAATGTCGTAATTTTAATATAGGGTTTTTTGTCGAAAACCACCCTTCCAATACGTCAATTTGAATAAAATCACCCCTACAATTTTTTTGACTTAACCCACAAATATCAAAACTATTTAATATGACTTTTTCAACAGGTCAAGAGGTAATTATGACCGTTGACTTTGGTTGACTTATAATAAAAATTAGGTTTTTAGCGAAAACCACCCGTCCAA
>QZGG01001441.1:0-62920 GCA_006409495.1 Sedum album | reverse complement strand
TGGCATTTAGCAGCTCGGATATCAAAGACGGACAACTTTCTTCTAAATTTTTGTATCCTTCCGAGTGCATTAGACCTGATATTCAAAAATAGATAAGCATTTAGTAACCATTGTATGATAAGAAAGAAATGAATAAGATAAGCAGAGACACGTTCGATAGTTTATACGTCAAAAATGTACAACCAATGGAGAGCATTGCACCAGTAAAAAAGTTCAAAATCTGCAACGCACATGACATTTAACTCCTCAAAAACACAAAGGTGTATACAGTCATTAGGATGTCAAAGTCCCTCAGAACACCTTAGTTCTTACAAGGATGATATGAATATCAATGTGCACCCACAGTTGCAGATATAGAATAAACAAAGCAGATGATCACTAAGACGTACATCTTGACTTCCAGGTGCTCTTTCATAAATTAGATCCACTGCAGGAATGTTATTACATTAATAAACTTCATTAAACTTCAAAATATTAGGAACAATCAGTTCATTAACATTTGCACACAATAATAACTTTATGTCAATCAAAAAAGTTGTAGTAACCTGTATTTAAACGATCAAACTCTATGAGCAACACGCACCTCCCATAATGTCTGGATTGGTTGCGAATCTCAAACATATGACTTTCAGCTGTTTGCACCCATGATGTTCAGCAAGAGCAAGTGTCGTCAACACTGTCTCAAAAGTGACTTCCTCGCATAATTTTGCTTCACACAAAAGCTTGAGACGATCCAAATCAAAGCGATCGGCAGCAGCGAGTAGATGCTGGGCAAGGAAAGTAGAGGTGCATCTTGTCATTGAATCTGTAACTTGGTGGATTTCTGGATACTTATCTGAATAAATAAAGTGAAGCATTGCCTGCAAAACATTTAACAAACATGCTCGGAGTAATGGTAAAAAAACTTCCATAAATGGGGCCAACTTGTGCTATGCAAGGGATGAAATGAAAACATCGCTGCAACCTGGTCATAAAGCATATACATTGAGAATGAAGACGTTCAGAGGGCATAACTAGGACTTCAAAAAACATTTTACAAATAAATATCCCAAGTACCGAATGCACCCATCAATGCACAGGGTACATACAAAGTCAAAAAGATAGATTGAAGCCTATTTAGTAGCTTGCTGCCGTAGTCTCTACACGTCATCTTGGCCTTGCATTATAGCCATGACCTGGCGCACCCCAATTGAAGAAAAGAAAAAGAAAGAAAAGGGCACTAATTCAAAGACTACTTGCATTATAACAAGGAATTCACATAATCTACTTGCATTCCATAAAGATAGATATCACACAGCAGTTACACTTACACAAAGATGAAACATGTTTAAGCAGTCATCACATAGTTTTAAACTAGATACATTACCTTGAATATAACTGGCTCCACATCTTGAATCTCCACCTCACCAATACTAGGGTTTCCAACACGTCCAAAAAACTGAGCTTTGAACACAGGGGACCGAACAGCAGTATCAATTTATGGGCCTTGAACACTTCACCACCCACCCGAAATTTCACATCACATCCAACTTCTGATTCCAATAAGCCTAAGAAATTTTGGCCCATATTTGATGGCGGTATAGATATATTAAAATGTCTCTGAGTTTCCAAACGCATCCTCACTATCCCAACTGTACATGTCAGCGCAATAGTATCATCCTTCAGATAGTCCGAGTTCTCTAGCTGCTGCCTTTTGAAAAATCTCTTGTATCCCTGACATGAATCCCAATCCACACCCACCAGCACAAATAACACCCGTCAGCTATCATTTAAACACATCAATTAAACTATTTAATGTTTAAAATAGAACACTAAACTGAATCCGTACCAAAATACTACGAAAGAATACCATCCTTATCCAGACTTCATTAGTTAATTTATCACCCAAACAATTAACACCAATAAAAAACAAAACAAAAAACAGCTTAACGAGCTATAAATTACACACTCAACCTCCTCTTAATTTTTCGCTCAAAAATTAGTACTTAACAGCAAACGCGCTACAAAAACAATTAACTCAAATCAAATAAAAGAACTTCACATACCACATACTCCCTTTATACTTTAAAGAATACGGACCACCTTCCAATGCCCGATTAAAATGACTATGAACTCTATGTTTCCCATTTCCACTCTGATCAATCAAATTCAACTCAAACAATACCCTAACATCAGTCCCTTCACTAGCCAACGCTATGAACACCGATACATAAACCGAATTATCTTCCGGATTCTTCCCGTCCGGATAAAAATAAATCGCCCAATCGTAACCTCCGACTGTAAACACGTCGCTCGAAATGTACTTCCCTGGTCCCGTCCCTTTCGCTAGCGAATAGCCTTTGATTTTGAAGTCGTGGGACCCATTTACTGTCTCGATTATCCAGTTTGATGCTCCGGATGTGATCGGTGGTTCGTCTTTGGTTCTTGTACCCATGGTTAAAACCCTAGAATTTGAATCGGAAATTGGTGGTCCGATATCGGATAATTGGGATGGGGGTATTGATCGGAAGGAGACTGCGATGGTGTGTGGAGAAATTTGAGTCGAGAGGAGATGGCGAGTATGACGTAAGCAAAACGAATGTGACGTCAGCACAGACGACGATGAGAACTTAAGAAGAGATAGATTCTGTGAAGACTAGTGGAGCACTAATTGATGTAAGCTCAGATACTACGCACTTTCAGCAACAGTAGTATCTGTAGCTAATGAGATCGTTGCTAATACTCTTTCTTATGTTATTGGGCTTAGAAAATATCTGAACCCAATTAAAATTGGACTCATAACTCATCGTTCCGATTGGGCTGAGAAGCCCATCAGGCCCAACTTGTCTATCTCATCTACTGTCATTTTCAGCAGCGGCGAGGTCAGACCGTCAGAGCAATCACCACTTGCGGCGGTGGTCAACATCAATATCAGTCGCTTGACGGCCACATTAGAAAATGGTGACCCAAACTCCACACCTAGCTTCAGTAATCCACGATCACAAGTTGAAAATACTGTCCCATAGAATCTATAAGAAGCTGCTATTTTTTGTAGTACTCAAAGACGACAAAGCAACCTCAGCCTCCCGAAATCATCATCTGGGTCTATGTTTTTAATCTCCAATTTGTGTAAATTTGTAATCTTTATTCAAGTGGTGTAGAAATGACTCAACTTTGCAGCCTATGGATTGAATGACCAATCGGTGATTGGCACGTGGTGATCGGCTCATCTTCACTGTGTGGTTTCCATGGATTTGAGTACTCGAGCTTTAAGCTATCTAGCGTATTTAAAGACTTAGTTATGTGTCGACTCCCACAATTCAGAATTTGCTGATCACATTGATTTTTGGGTTAGTGCTAGTCAGGTAGAAGCAGTTTTTAACTACGACAATGGCTGCAGCTGCTGGTGCTACTGCTATTTCGAGCATTGGAGCTGTCAGCAGAGTTCCTGTAAGTGGAATGTAGAGTAAAGTTTGGACCTTTGATGATGCGGATGAGGTGTTTGTGAAAATGCGTCAATGAGGGTTTTGCTGAGTTTTGATTGCTTTTTTTGTGTGTTTTGTAGTTGGGTGTAAATGGAGCTTCATTGGTGCCGAGCTCAGCGTTTCTCGGCGCAAATTTGAAGAAGACGAGTGCCAAGTCGATGATCAGTGGCAAGGGGTCATTGAAAGTTGTGGCGGAAGTTAATGAAGAGAAGCAGACCAAGAAGGACAAATGGGCAGGTTTGGCTTATGATATGTCTGATGATCAGCAGGATATTACTAGAGGAAAAGGTTTGGTGGATTCTCTTTTCCAGGCTCCGACTGGTGCTGGAACTCACTACGCTATTATGAGTTCCTATGACTATGTCAGCACTGGGCTTCGCCAGTAAGATTTCTTGAGTAATCTAAGCATTTAGTTCGCTAAAATGTATGTTGACTTTATATGCTTTGTGAATTGTGAAGGTACAATCTGGACAACAACATGGACGGTTTTTACATTGCCCCGGCTTTCATGGATAAGCTTGTTGTTCACATTACTAAGAACTTCATGACCCTCCCAAACATCAAGGTACTTTTGCATTCTTGAATCTACATTGGTAGATCGTTAGTAGCTTAAGATCAATGTTGCGCATAGTAAGATAAATCTCAAATGGAACTGAATAATTTTCTGTATGCATCTGTACAGGTTCCTCTAATTCTTGGCCTATGGGGAGGAAAGGGTCAGGGTAAATCCTTCCAGTGTGAACTTGTTTTCGCCAAGATGGGAATCACGTATGTTTTATACTGTTTAAAGTTCCGATTGATTATTGTCCTTGGATGATTAATGTCAGCGAATGGTGTGTTGGATCTCATAATCTTCGTTTAAAATGGAAACTTGCAGCCCCATCATGATGAGTGCTGGAGAACTGGAAAGTGGAAATGCAGGAGAACCTGCAAAGCTCATCAGGCAAAGATACCGTGAAGCTGCTGACATTATCAAGAAAGGAAAAATGTGTTGCCTATTCATCAACGATCTTGATGCCGGTGCAGGTCGTATGGGAGGGACCACTCAGTACACTGTTAACAACCAGATGGTGAACGCAACTCTCATGAACATTGCTGATAACCCCACCAATGTTCAGCTCCCCGGTATGTACAACAAGGAGGAGAACCCACGTGTTCCCATCATCGTCACTGGTAACGATTTCTCAACACTTTACGCTCCTCTCATCCGTGATGGTCGTATGGAAAAGTTTTACTGGGCACCTACAAGAGAGGACAGAATTGGAGTCTGCATTGGAATTTTCAGGACTGACAATATCTCCAAGGACGACATTGTTAAGATCGTCGACACCTTCCCTGGCCAGTCCATCGGTAAGTCATACTATTGAATGCTTCTCTGCCAAGTTCCAGCGAATGATAGGTGACATATACATCAGTCTGATAAATTAACAGGTTTTTAATGTGCTGATGAATATCATTTTCTATACGGGAGACAGATTTCTTTGGAGCTCTGAGAGCAAGAGTGTATGACGACGCAGTAAGGGAGTGGATCTCAGGCGTTGGCATAGAAACCATAGGAAAGAAACTAGTGAACTCAAAAGAAGGACCTCCAACATTCGAGCAACCAAAAATGACCTTGGAGAAATTGTTGGAATACGGAAACTTGCTAGTCCAAGAACAAGAGAACGTCAAGAGAGTCCAGTTGGCTGACAAGTACTTAAACGAAGCAGCTTTGGGTGATGCTAACGCTGATGCTATCGATAGAGGAACCTTCTTTGGTTAGACCCTTTAATTCTATAAAGGCCTTACTTTGAGGTTTGTTATCAAATTTCTTTGTTTCGGGTGGGCTTCTTATTCCACCTGGAAAATCTAACTAAACAATCTGGCAATGCTTACTTTCTTCGAATGCAGGCAAGGAAGCTCAACAAGTAGATGCTCCAGTTTCGAATGAGGTTATTACTGATATGATTGCTAAAAACGTCGACCCAGTTGCTCCAAGCAGTGATGGAAGCTACCTGTATCAATTTTAAGGTCTTTTTTGTTGGGTATCTGGTGGAGGAAGGATTGCTATCACAGTTTGCTTGAGAAACACATTACTAAGTTGTTCCTTTTCTCAGTTGCTGTTTTTTTAACCTTTTTTCACTCATTGGTTTCATTGTGTTTGTGTCTTACTGTTTCAATGATGCTTAATGAATGTGTTAAATGAAGCTCTTGCTTGCTATACTCTGTACATGATCTGGCCTGTCCGGTAGGGGAACCTCTGCTTTTGAGGGATTCGAATTTGATCACTTATGCAGTGTGATTTACCAGTTTACCACTTGATTCGGACGGCAATTCTTATATTCATTAACAGAGGAACCTACAAATGATAATTCAAATTTAAAGAGCAAAACATAACTGTTGAAACACTTTTATTTGAATTTTGATAAACAAGAGATGAACAAGAGCCAGACGAAAATGAACGCATAGGTACAGCACTAGAGCATAACCTAAACCTGTGTAGCTTACATTACAAGAGGTCTACTGGGTGATGAGATTCACAACATCATCTTTATTATCTATCGTTCTTGAAAATATTTCCGGATCATTAAAACCTGCCAAATATTAACATTCGATGAGTTAGATAAACGGAATGATCATGTTCAGAGTAATTTTAGTTTAAATGATGGAATCTTACCTTCACCTAGCTCTGCAAAATCATCTGTTGCAAGATCCGAAAAATACAAGTCCCCATTCGGAGATACGACCGAGACCCAATCTGCAACAGTACATTGATTCCCATCCAACCCCATTTCAAGTGGTGAAACCCACTCATGCGCAATCCTAAAGAATTCAGACGACAGTGGATCTTGACTTTTCTCAGCTCTGTTGACACAGAAACATGAAGACCATCAGCAAAAATTATTGAACTAGGTTTCAAGAACAAATATATAAGGCTGAGAGTTTTACGTACGGTTGCCCTAGTCGCAAATTGTAGGAAACATAAACAAGGTCATGTATTCGCTGATTCTCTATACTGTTGACGGTACTTTGTAATCGATCAATAGGAACAAGGGACCTATTACAGCCAGTTACGCTGCATGTTTGACTGAGAATTCTTAGGGCCAGACGAGCCAAATTCGGGCATGCTCCTCCATATGTTGACCACCATTCAGCTTCAAAGATTAAATAAATAAAATACCCATCAGCACGGAATACATTTAAAAATATCAGTTAAATACATAATCATGTTAAGTGAACTACAAAAATTACCTGGAAGAAGAGTGTCTCTTGCTCGTATTGCCATCTTCCTACCAAAGTCACCAACAGCATTTTGATATGAAATCAATTCCTTCATGATCTGATCCTGTATTTTTACGTCACCTACCAGTTTCTCTATACAATCATACATCTTAGATCTGATATCGCTGTGGATGTCGTCACTCAGGCTATAGAAATATTTGGGGTTAAGATAAAAGCCTGCTGCGAGAAGAGGGTTCTGCCATTGACTTCCCCAACAATGATCTATAATGTTCCAATACAGCGAATACTCTTCTTTTTCCGCACATAGTCTCTTAATAGTCTCTTTAGCTCGGTAAATTCCAGCGTGAACATATGGCATAGGTGGCCTTTCTTCACTACTAACGATTCTCAATAGTCGTAACAATGGTTCCGTCAAAGAGGTCACATGAGCACACTCAGCCCAAAAGTGATCGCTAGTAACCAAGTCCAAAACTTCTAATCCCACGGAACTCTTGCAATAAGGCAACTGCATCCATTCTTGTGAGGTAAACATAGAATGCAAATTAGGTTTTAGATCAACCAAACGTTTTAATGACGCAAAGTTTGTATCGATGGAGGACAGCCCCGTCACAACTAACTCACGGCCGCCAGTGTGTCTTCTCATCAAGTTTAAAACAACACTGTTGTTGTAGATAAGTTTAGTGATGGATTTAGCTCGTTCAAGCACCAAATGAATCCAATCTAGTTTCCTAAGTTCTTCAAGAATAAATTCAATGCACCGGGCAGCACATGTATTCCAAAGAATATTCGGGTATAATTCAGATAATAATTTTCCAGCAGCAGTATACAGTTCGTCACTGCTGCTTATCACCTGCACAACGTTCCCGACTCCAACCTCCTCCACGACTTCTTTAATCACTTCACAAAGGGTTTCTGGAGAAGGTAAAATCTCGGACACGTCTATAGTCTTCAAAAAGATAGTTCTATCGGGACTGTTGAGAAAGATGTTGATGAACGTTGAACCCTGACTGACACATGACTGATCTAACAAAATCGAGCATCCCGTCCTACCCAACATTCCAATTAATTTACTACTTTCCGTCTTCACTTGATCAATAGAACTTTTCAAAATCCATCCACGTAAATCATTGTAAGTTGGTGCTACAACTCCCGGCCCTTGTGAAGCAATAACATCAATCATTTGTTGAAAATAAACTGAGTTCACTACACTCAGTGGCAACCCAGCATCATATAAAAACTTCCCAATAGCCACATTAACTTGACTTATTGACCTCTTTGGGCCGGTCAAGTATCCAGCATTGTTATAATTTGAAACTGGAGTTTCAAAAACAGGACTCCCAAAGCTCCCATTTCTCCTCTTCTTATCCCCGATCCTCTCCACACTTATCTCAGCTCGGTCACCCAAAAATCCTGGACTTGTCTCCGAATCAAAGGTGATAGGAACTTGAAGCATTTGCATATTGTCCCTACCATTACCAACATCATACCCACTTTCAAACTCCTCATTAAAACCATTACCATCAACCTCCTCTTTCGGCACTTTTCGCCTCTTCCTCTTCGAAGACTCCCCACCTAAACTCTGCTGCATCATTTGACTAACCTCAACAGGCGTACATGGACATGTCGACGCATTAGTCCGTTGACCAGCCAAATGCTCCTTCATTCTATGAATCCCTCCTCCTTTAAACAACTTACCACAGTAGTTACACTTCAGCTGCACCTTTTCCCCAATCTTAAACATCTGACAGTGCTTCCACGCTGGGTCACGCTTATGCTTGGTAAGCGGTGTTGGCTCCATCTCACCCTCCATCACCTACAGCAGCTAAACCCCCCATACAAAATCAGCATCATCGATATTCTAAACTTACTTCTAACTACACCGCATTATCATCCAAATATAATAGTACTAACTCGCTCTTCAAACTACTTAAATCTCATACATGACACTTTTTCCACAAATTCGCAATTTCAAAAATTTATAATTTTTTTGAAATTATGATCAAAATAAGAAGTGGGGAGGAAGAATACAAAAGTACAAAATAGCAATTAGTTATCAAAAATTTACATTTACACAAGACTCTAGCTTGTCTCGTTAGACAAGATACGAACTTTCAAAGGCTAAGCAATTCCAACTAACAGTGGCATACCAGTAGTGATCACGCAATTGGTAACTGACATTACATCAATTCTCAGATATACGTATATAGTCGAATAAATTGGGCGAACTTTTTCATAAATATTGCATCTTTTTTAAGCAACAAAGTTCAAATTGTGTAATGCTAAAGACAATAAAACTCACTAAAAAATCCAGTAAAACATTAAAGCTGCAAATTTCATACATTACAAAAATCATGAACAACAAACAAGAGTGCAAAAAAGCATCGATCAAAATCAAACTGGAGAAAAAACCGAGGCGTGAATTTAAAAAGCGTACCAGCGGGCGGACCTGATTGATCGGTTAATTTAACACAAGGATGAAAGACGAGCGAAGATGGAGCGATCGATCGATCGAGCGGATTTGGGGTTAATCGAAAGGGGACGGTCGAATTGGGTTCGGAGGCGGTCAAACCCTAATTTTTCATGAAAACCTGATTGGAGAGATTGTGGTTGGGGATTGAACCGGGTTTGAGTTGATAAGATTTGAGGGAGTTTCGATTGGGCCTGGGCCGTGGTTAGATGTTTCTTATTATTTTGTGCATTTAATCATCCAATTAGTTTTATTTTTAATACATTTATGTGGTGCAAAAATCACAGAAAAAGGTTGGAAAATGTTGCTATTCAATAATTATTTTAATGCTTATTTATTTTGAGGTATGATATTTAATTTTTGTCACAGAATTTCAAGGTTGATTTTGGAACATTTGCAATTATTTCCCCATTAGTTGAACTGAAATACACAAAAAGGCCCGGCCCATTAAAAGCCCAATAGACACTAGCATGGTGATGACAGTTAGGGTTTCGTTTCCGCCTCTTTTTTAACTTGAGGTGATTAGTAAACTGAGAAGGAAACAAGCCCTAGTACTTTGGATCATTCTATTAGATGGTCTGATTATTGTCAAGATCACTAATTAAATCTAACTCAAAAACTTAGTGGGAGCGACTGAAATTTTATCTCTTTTCCATTGACATTTGCAAGCTTTAGCTGTGACTAGGGCACACATGAACAAAGCCAACGATCATGGGTAAGAAAAGTCTGATACCATGTTTTTACAACCTTGTCATTCTAGATTGTACAGCTTCACATGCAAGGAAAGTTAGATATATAGTCTGCAATGATCAAATAACTTCCCAAAGGTCCAAACATATCCATCTCTCTCGCCAAATGAGATGTGTTGTTACTCTTCAGACGATGTACCGTTCATGGATATCACAATAGGTGGGGAGAGATCAGCCAACAACAATAAAGCGGTGGTATAAATTAAAATAACAAGTTATCAGTCACATAAACAGATATCAAGAAATGTATATAACTACACCACAGCATGTGAACTACATGTTACCAGGAAGTCCAATGAATGTCTAGGCCATGGATTAAACTTTGTAAAGCGCTAGTTATGTAACAAGTTACATCTTATTTGAAACGGTTTGATTTTTGGATCTAACAGAACATACCTGATTACGAACCAGCTGGGTGAGATGGAGCTGTTGCAGTTCACTTAATCGAGAGAGATAGAGAGAGATAAGGGCATCACAAAGCATTGACCATAGAAATTAGCATCCATATAGGGTAGCAAGATGAACTAAGAGTGAGTTTCTGGTAGAAATGTACCTCTGTAACTAGCAGTTTTAGTACTGAAGCAGGCCTGTGAAAGTTGTAAGAGATTTTGAGTCACTAGTTGCTGCTGCAGCATCATCAGGATTCCCACCACAAGCAGCAGCATATGGTTCTAATGGCTTTAAAGTTGTGATGTGCAAACTGCATATGTACCAAATTTTGGAAAAACATCCATATGCAATTTGATAAATCACCATCATTAATAGCCATTAAGAAACCCTAAGCTGACATGTTCCGTGTGAATCTTGATGGTGCTCCACCAGCAAGTAGTGACTGATTCGAGCTCTCTTCTTTCCCCTACTCTTAATCTGCTCGAACGATCGACCCGTCCCAAAGCAAGAGAAGACCAACCCTAATTGCTTTAGATCTGAACAGAAACAATGAAAAATAACTCAAAGAAAGATGATGGAAAGATGGATAGTGCATTAGGGTAATCAAAGACATCTATATGGTGTAAATCTGTCTCGACATAGATTTGATTAAATCAAATTAGAAGCTTCAGTGAAGTATAAACAGAGATATCAATCTGAAAGACTAAGGATGGAGTTCTAGCCTCTTGGAGTGAGAAGGATCTAAGTGCTGAGGGTTAATTTATATAGAACAAATGAACACATTAAGAAGACGATAATGAAGTGTATGGGGAGGCTTGGTGCAATAAGGACACCAGGATTTTACAGATAGAGAGATGGACACAGTTACAACTTACACATCATATTCTTATTAAAATTGATAACAAATATACCATACCAGTTAATACTCACTGACATATCTGAACAGCAGCAGGAGGAAAGAATGAGCTAGCTAAGCAAAGGATATGATGGAAAAGAAAAACTTACCAATAATGGTAGGTTTAGGTCTATTTGTGTTATTGGCCTCCTCTGCAAGCTTTTTTCTCTGAGTAGAGCCTGTTTTGATAATGACTGCCTTAATTCAAGGGAGAGGAGAGACTTTAACATCTTAATCATGTCACGGCGCCACACCAGCCAAAGTTAAGGTGATGCTAACTAGGTTTGTGTTTTGTGCTTGGATCTCCATTCATTGTTTAGTATTTAGTCTAAGTGGTAGTTCTCTTGCAAAATGTAAATTTGATTAATTAATCTATGTCATTTGTACCAGCTTGAGTTACATTTGTATTTATTATACTATAATTCTTGGAGTTCTGAAATTAAATGATTTTGTTTATACGTTTTCCCCACTTCACTCTGATGCACATTAATCAAACTAGAGTGTTTTTACATGAGGTTTCATAACATTCTCTACATCTGTTCACGCCTTAATTAAGTGTACTAAATACATTAAAGTGTATTTTAGTTTCATGATTCTTCCATAGCTAGGTCGAACCCGAAACTAAACGAATTAGGCATAAATGAAGAGCAACAAAGTAGCCTAATGATGGTTCTAAATTAACTTTTGAGTACATGAGGATTCCATGTGTCAAGTTGGCCATTAATCTTCCACTAACAAATGGTATATAGCAGAATAATCTTATAGAACATGCATGGAATTGAGCCAGTTTTAATGCAATTCCTTATGCGTATTGTACAATACGAGCACAAACCTTTGTAAGATTAGACTTTATTGCATCATCATGGAAAAACAAAGACAAGTGACAATGATGAGAAATCGTAAGAGAGATCGATACACGCAAGAATATATTATCAAGTCAAGCACAAACAGCATCTCTTTGGAGTTTGGAGAAGGCACAAAGCAGCAGAAAAGGGTTGGAGAAGTACACATAAACAGCTGTTTAATTCATATTTGGGAACTAAAAGGTTGGAATATTTAGTTTTGAGTGTATTATATTACTACATGATTTGCTGCCACCTGATTCCGGTTTAATTAAAATGAGATGGGACAATGGGGTGGATGGCCTCCAGCTGAGATCATCAACAGAGCATATTATCATCTTCTTCATGGTACGTACGATGTCACCTTCGAGACAAAGAAAGAATAGATTGAAAGAGTTTCTCTACTTTTGAGACTTTGTTTGTACTATTCCACTTTCCAAATATCATTTTTGTCACATCTTGACTTTGACCTGATTGATTCACAACGACGATATTTTTGTTTATGATCCAATATCAATCTGGTTTCAACTGTTCAAGTTCAACCATTTTCAAAATCAGTAGCTCTGAAGCACATGATCCAGATCAATAAGTCAACGCTGAGGCGGTGATACTGTTTATTCTGATGATTGATAATAATTGGAATGTACATAAGCATTACAGGTATCAGTATCACTGTCTAAACAATTTGTTGATCAGTGCTTTGCTACAAAACTGCGTTCATAAAAACTGTATGGGCCATGGGGAGCATTATTTCAAGATCAGGCAGGTAGAAAAAGATAATGTGTATGGGGGAGCTTTGACATGCCGCGATCATCTTCTTCATCGGCGCTGGGGCACACTAGTAACTTGGATGAATGTTTTGCTGTTTCTGCATACCTCTTCTTCGAAACAGTGAGCATTTGTTTGCCATTTGATTGTAAAGAGGAATTAAAACCTGTAAACTGTCCGGTAAGATACTTGAAATGTTTTTAAATTCAGAAGCAGATTGGAATTGTGAATAGATATATGGAGTGTGAAGGAGACTACCTTCTATGGCCGGAAACTTGAAGAGTGCAGAGTTAGACTTGTGAAGCTGGTTCGATAATGGATTACTGAGACTTGCTGCGCACTGTTTAAATTGATGACTGATCTGAATCTACCCAACATATAATCAGTTAGCAGGTGCCCAAGATGACAGTCCGTAAGCAATACGACCCTTCCAACCCTGGATCAGCCAGTTACCATCCTCACCTATCATAAAATCTTTGTGATAGCTAGACTTTACTCTCTCTTTTGCCATTCTCGATATTTCTTCATTCAAAGGTAGTTGAACAAACCCAGCTCTCATATTACGCACCGTCCACTGCTTGTATGTCTCTGGCCGCTCAGTCCTTTCTGATCCTTCACAAGCTACAACATTCATCAGTTCACGCCCAAATACTTCTTTCTCTAAAAGCAACCTTTCAGGGATGTCCCGAGGTATATTCGTCTCCAGCATGTCAAACAGGCTCGAGTAGTGGAATACGGATTCCCTGAACCTTGAGATGAAGAATGGAGCATTGTAGGTTCCATTTACCACTCCTTGGACAAAAATATTGGGGTTAGTTTTCCGAATCAGTTTCATGACGGCGTTTCTGGGACTGTCAACTTTCACACTCTCGTCAAGTGTGTTTCTAAGGTTAAACAAGCAATTAACTATCAGCACTTCATCATCCCGAAGTTTAAGATCTTCTACCGTAATGGTCTCCCACTCCTTGGCTATGCCATTATATTCAAAGGGTACTTTAAAGCTCTCAGCATAGTTCGCTAAACGACGTCCAGTCTCATCAACTTTTTCTGTCGGTTTGAATCCAGGTTGAGGGAAGTCTATCCCAGTGATTCGAAGCTTCGGAGGGCCTTCAAGCCTAGCTGACAGGCGCTGGATAAGACCCGGCCATTGATATCCAAACAGAATCCCGAAGTCAATAATATGGATTTTTGTTTTGTTTTCAGCCACCTGCATGATTGTCTTATTTGCGAAGAAATTAGAAATCTTTCTGAACGGAGATATAGCAAGGTACATCTGGTATGCTTTCAATAAATCAGCAGCTGATCTACTCTTCTGAAGAACTGAATAGTAAAAAGGGGTTCCAGAACCAGCCAGGCGAGCCTCGAGCCCGTTGGCAAAATAATGAGCCATTCTTTGCATCCCGTCCCCCCTATCAGAAGAATGTTGCCGAATTTGCTTCAGTAATTCCATTGAACCCCTTTGATCATTCGCAGCGACCGCTTGTGCACAAAGAGTCAGCATACTTCTCAAGTCCACTACATCTCTTTTATTTCTCAACTTCTTACCTCGACCCTTGCCTCCTTTTGCATGAACATCTTGTTTGACATTTTTGTTCGCATTGTTCAAGAATGCTTCGCGAAGGGCAGACTCATGTTCCGTACCTTTATCCAACAACACCATATCAAACATTTCGGACCTCAATACTGCCTCATTGTAAGTTGCTGACATCTTGCTATTTCTTTCTACCTCCAAAAAATCGTCTTTGGGATGAACACTCTTCTTGCTCCTCGAACCAAGTGTTGGGTAACCACACTCAGTGTTTTCCAACCCTTTGACCATCACATTCTCAGCACCTTTATGCAATGACTCATTGTAAACAGAACTTGCAATCGAATTACTTTTGTTTGGCCCAAAGTTATTTGTTTCCTGACGCCCTTTGTCAAATCTTCTTGCAGATTGTTTCTCAGCAAATAAGTAATGATCCCTGAGAGTGCTAACAGGAGAAAACGTTAATCTATCACTTGCAGAGCCAGTGGAGCTAGATGCAGGTGTGCAAGTTGGTTCTTGGCTTTCAGTAACCGCGAAACTCATTCCCTGTTCCAATAGCTCCACAGGACTACCACTCGAACAACTACTATACTCCCAAACCCCACTAACCTGACCACTACCATTACTGCTTCCAACAACATATCTATCCAAAACAATCGTTGGCTGCACATGTTCATACTGCGCAGCAGGATGTGTCTCTCCAATCGCCTCATACAACGATTTCTCAGCAGCTAACAGTGCCGCTGGCTCCTTTTCCTCCAAATACTTCTTCTCCTCCAAATTCTCCTCCATTAATATTTGGTTTATATACTTCAACACAATATCACTAAAATCAAATTCCTCCTGTGACTCCAAACCTACTCCTCCAACCTGCATCCCCATCCCACTTTCTGATCCTAAATTCACCAACACCTCCTCCCGCGGCACAACAGCAAACTCATCATCACCATTATTATCAACTCCATTCACAATTCTCCTATCCGGTAAAGCCTTAATCACCTCATTCATCTCCAATCCTTTCATCAAATCAACTCAGCTTACAACACCTTTCTCACAAAAATTCAAAATCCAAATCCAATAAAACCCTAATCATTCAACTCTAAACCTCTAACCAACAATCACATAAGATCTATCCATTACCGAAACCCTAACCTAAACAAGCCAGAGCATAAACGAATGAAGAATCAATTCATACCTAACGATCCACAACGACAACGTCAAATCCGAGATGCAGAAAACGAGAACGAAACTGACCGGAATTGATGCGACTTGACGTTGTAGTGGACGGAGCACGGCGTACAGCGGAGCGATTGAAAGAGAAGGAGATGCGAAGAAGGTGGAAAAGTCCACATGGTGATGATATGTGGCGCTGAGTTTGTGAGAATACGAAGAAGGAATTGAAGCGATCTGAGCCGTTGATTTTGTGGTGATTGAATCTGGACCGTTGGATAGTTCTTGGTCAAAAAAGTTATGGATTAGAACACTAATCACGTTGTTAGTGATGGGAGTATACACTAATGCAAGTAGGCTGTTGTGATTAGTGGTGATTAACGATGACGGAAGGAATTGGAAGTGTTTGACATTTTGAGTTACGTGCATTTGGTAATATTAAGGTTTCTTGCGTCACCACATGTTTTTGTCTTAAAATTCCGACATTTGACGTTGACAGCAAAACATAATCACAATAGTTGATTTTCATCGTAGTATTTAGTATTCAACAAACACTTCCCATATTAAATGATGTACAACAAGAGAATGAGTTCGATATCAAAAAATTGGGTACACCGCGCATACATAAGTGAAATGTTTTCTTCAGTTATCGTCAGAGAATGGGGTATTAGTACTCACTTTGTGTCCATCCTCCGTAAACTTCACGATCACTGATCCCTTGTGCCTGCAATATTTACCAAGAGTCCCCGTTAATGGAAGGTCTGATCATTTTAAGTAGTGTATAGTGGAAAAGGTGGATTTTGAGAATTTTAGATATGACAGAGTTGAGTCAGCAAAGTAAGGCGTTTGAGTAAGATAAACCTTGGGGGTGAATTTGAGGCTGACTTGAAGCTCTCCGCAATAAGTGTTGTCAGCTGTGATCACTCTGTGCCTTGTAGGGTGTTGCTCTGAGAAACCCTTTTCAAATCCCGCCTCAAACAGATCCTTCAAGTGTATCCTGCGCGCGAATAAAAAAATATGTACATGAGGATGACTAGTGGTTTCGATTTAACAGACTGGAAAAATTCCACATAGGCGGTATATAGAGTCATACGTGGCTTGACCCACATAATCATCAGCTGTGAAAGTGTCTTTGTCCATGATCTTGAGCGTAAGATTGTACTGATTGTTAGCTCCTGGATACTCGATCCTGAAACTGAACTCTTCATTCCACGTTGGCGTTGGCCCGTCAGCTGTAGCATTCAGTTGCAAGTTCAAAACGAAACTATATCAGGTAACCTTAGTTCTTGTGTAAATATGAAGGGGCTCTTAATAGAAAAATTAAAATGACTAGACTACTAACCTCTAGCAACACTGCTCTTCCGCTCCTGGGTTTTGTATTGGATCAAGACGTAAGGGTCCATGTCACCTGCAACAATAACACATACATTGGTGTAAAGGAAATAATAAATCGATAACCATTACACTTCACCCTTGTTTCCAAAGTGGACAATTCAGACTAGTGAGACCGCAAACTGAACCAATATCACAAACTGATACGGCTATTCAAAGTTCAAACAAAAACATGCAATAACATGAGTATTAAGGAACTAGGCGACACAAGACTTCAAATGCCATTCTAGGTCAACAACTACCGGAGCAGCTTTACACGAGATTCACTCATAGAAAAACATCCAACCCAGTCTTTCACAGAAATAAGGCTAATTGGACGCAAAATTATAGACCACGGCTTGACGCAAACTACAACCAAAATTACAATTCACGGAACAAATTAACATTTCTCTTCCTGAGATCGACACAGAAGGGTCAAACCTAAAAATGTACAAGGCTAATCCAAACTAAATACTAATAATTCAATGAATCAAACATCACATAAAACAACCATTAACCAGAACCACTTACAAACTCCAGAAAAACAATATTTAAATTAAATAAGCAAAAAATCCTGGAGTCTCTAGCAATCTTAAAATCATCAGCTGACCTAAAAAATCAGTGTCGCCGAGCCCTTTGGCATCGATCAGCTTCACCTCCAAAATCCCAATCGCCCCCATTTCCGAAATCACTCAAAATCAGAATCAAACTCCAAAAAAATTGAATCTTTATCTTCCCGAGTCCTTCTCGAGAAAAGGGTTTGTTGAATTGTCGATCAAACACCTAAACCTAGAAGTTGTTAGTTGCAGGCTTTCTTTGAATCTTGGCCAACTGCTATTGATATCAAGCATTAAATGCTCCTTCCACGACGCTGTTCGAGTTTGGCCAAAACGACGACGTTCAAGATACCAAACAACACGAACGACAACGTGTCAATATGATATAATTCAAAAACCTCCTGAATTCGATTTTTGATACTTTTTCTTGTATTTATTTATCATAAATCATTTGAATGAACCATTGTTTGACCCGATGCAATCGAGCTACACTCGACTCGATAGTTCGGTTCGACCGAGAGTATATTTATTCGGTTCGTGCGGTTGAGAAGCTCATTCCCAAAACGGGCGGTAAATTCATCTTCCCGCCACGACGAAAAATCTAGGGTTTCTGTCGTCGCCCGATTCATTCCGTCCGGCGATCTTGAGTCTTCGGATTATCTGGAATTGAGATAAATGGCGGGACAATCGGATCCACATCTGTCGTTGTTCTCGGCCGAGGAGGTTAGTGTTAGTTTTTGGGTTTATTGTAAATGTAATTTTGTGAGATCGTTGTATTTTAATTTATGTATATTTGTGAAGGTGGAGTTTATGGCTGAGGATGAGTTGATTGAAATTGTCCCTAATATGAGGATGGATGCGCTCAATTTGGTTTGTGTATGTTTCTATTCATTTGAATTTGATAAAAAAATTAAGATATAGGATTAGTGTATTAGGGCTTGAATGTTGACTTGTGTAATTGTGTGTGTGAGGATGTAGGGGGATTTTGGGCCGTTCATGCCGCAGATAGCTACTCAAGTTCCACTGTGGCTAGCGGTTGCTTTGAAGAAGAGAGGAAAATGTACAATTTCGTGTCCTGAATGGATGTCAATTGGTGCGTTTATAATCCGTGTTCCTTACAGAATTATGTTTAATGTTTCATTGCTATTCATTTATTTGTAAATGACAGTATTGTCTTTGTTAACGGTGTAACAACAAAAGTATATAACTAATTGTGATCTGACTTTACTTTGTAATTGTAATCTAGTATTAATAAGAGTTACTGTAATGTTTGTATAGAGAAATTGACTGAAGTATTGGAAACTGAGCGGGAGTCTCCTAGAGTTTTTCAGCCGTTACCGTTTCACTATGTGGAAATTTCAAGACTGCTATTTGATCAGTAAGTGTTGAGTTGCATTTGATTTCAAGTCCAACATTATCACTAGCACTTTAGTATCTTACCATCTTTTCTCTGACCGTCCCTTCCAGTGCTCGAGAAGATATTCCTGACACATATATGGTGAGCTCAAGTATGTTGTTTTCTCATTTCATCTGCTGGCACTGGCAGCAGCATAAATAACTGATTTACTATTGTTATCGTTGCATATTTAAGGTGAGATCTCTTGTGGAAGACATTAGGAATGTGAGGTTTCATAAAATTGAAATTAACTTAGAGGAGATTCAAGGCCGTGCACATGCCGTGAAGGTAACATCTGCCTCGAAGTCTTGATTCATTTAACTTCTATTTATTGAATGACATCCTTATATTCCTTGTAACATCATATGACTTTTCTAATCGATTGCATGTTAAAAGAAAGCTTCCTTAAAGATAAATAATGGTAATGGATGTTATTGTTGTTTGCATGTGAAACACTATTTTCAGTGCTCTTTTCATCATATCCATGTGGAATATGGTATATTTTTTTGAGTGTTTCTTTTCTTCATAGCTAATAACATTCAGTCTAGTACTTTTCACTTCATTGGGGGCTAAATGCCCTAGTTAAAATTATAATGATCCCTCAGTTAAATAAGTGGTTGTAGACTTTATATATACCAATAGTGGAATGTGTTGCCATATCAGCCATTGTCATATGTAAAACAGGTCTACGAGAAATCAAGTTCCGTAATTGTTTTCAAAGCCTATGTGCACTGCTTAACTTACTGTTCATGGTGGGTCTCAGATTAAAAATTTATCTGCTATGGAAGTGAACTTGATCCGTCCATTTGTTGTTAGAGCTCTTCAGGCGTTCTATAAACATGATAGTCCTGAAATGATAGATCAAGTAGAACCATCAACCATTCAACGGCCTCAGGCAACAGACAATATTCAGAGAGTAAGCTTCCTTATTATCATTTGATCACCCTTAGCTCACTATATGTATATTTTTTGTCTATTTGAGGGTTTGTCAGGTGGCGGTGCAATGGCCAGTGTCAGTTTTTAATATATTCGAATCTTCCAATGTTCAAAACTTGCTCTTGAAGTGATAGCATTCCATTAACCCCACTCTTTTGCTTACTCGAAAATTTTCTGTTCCAGCGTGTTGTAAGGCGTTGACTTGCTCGTCTGAAGTTGCCTCTTGATTCCCAATTGGCGTCTCTGGAAACATGACATTCCTGTGATATAGGTATTATGGATTGCCATATTTTCAATATTAGTAATCCAGTTGTGGATCATACCAAGCTTTGAGGTACAGATGACATTATCGCGTCATGTTTCATCTCCATAGTTAGTCGTGTTTAAACCAATGTCATTATAAGCAACTATCAAAGTGCTCATATCTTGTACTATTGCAACATGTATCAATATTTTTTAATGATGTATTCATGTGAGGTAGTTAATCAACTGCGTGATCTCTTTCTCATGTACTTGATTGAAATTTCTTGTGATTATCTCTAATTGTGCTACATTGTACACACTCATTCTATATATGCTCAAATTTTGACACATATGTAGTTGCCAACTTTTGTTTTTCCTATCTTATGGTTGTCACTGGAGTAAATTACTCATCTTGATGATACAGTACTAACGGTTACCTCCATATTGTTCTTTTGTCATTTTTTCAGTATACATTTTTCTTCCATGGTACATATACATGTCTGGAATACTCTAGGTACTTTGTTTTGACATTTTATCTGAAACAATGTTCTTCATGGAGGAACTTATACATGTCTAGAATACTCTAGATACTAAGTTGTAACTTCAGCATCTTCTTTTGTTTATGCATAATATGATGTGTCCTGCCTGATATGATTATTGATGACATATAAAAATGGCATAATCCTTTTACACATGTGGTGGATTGTTACATCTGAAGCCAAGGGTACAGAGCTGTGGATTGTCCCCTCTAGTTTTTTTCTGAATTAAATTGCTTGACAATCATGTCGGGTAAGTGCTTGAATGTATCACTGTTTTATTTAACGTGCCTTTGTGACCGTGCAGGGCATGACTGGTAGCTACTTGATTAGTGTGAATTGTGTTTCTTGCAGTGAATGTATGACATCTAAAATGCTTAACATTTTAATTCTTTTACAATTGGATTCTTCAGTGTGATGTGTTTATCATCTTTGTTTAGATACAAATAAATGAAGTTAAAAACAGTCAGTAGCGTTGAAAACCTTGTTCAGCTGCCAGATCTGTTTAAACTGTTTCTCATACAGTAGCAGGAACAATGGCAGCAACTTATTTATGCTCTGTGTGAGCCACAAGAGTGGAAACTGGTTTCAAATATTCAATACCCTCACATAGTTGTTCAGCTTGTCTACAGGGGCACAGAGATATATTCTTTGTATCATACTCATGCGAGACTCGTCTGTAAGGCTGTAACTGTAAGCTTATTCTTTAAAGTTTTCAGTATTCACTTAATGTTAAATGCATATACCTTCACTTTTGTGCTGCTGAGGTGTCTTGTTTTTTAAGCAGAGGCCAAAAGGCTGGCAAAGCATCAAATGATTTCCACGCAAAGGTACTATGATTCCCCTATTATATAGTATATATGACCTTAAAAGCTGCCAAATATTCCTAATTTCTGGTCAATTGCATATGCTATTTAATATAAATATATAATTTTGTGAATGAAGTCTCATGACACTTAGCTGGCTTTATGACAGATCTAATATCTAAATCCAAGCTAGTCACTGTATATTCTCTGTTAATGATTGATACCTTAAGATGATATGTTTAAGTGCTTGAATGTCTTATTTGCATGTTAGCTGTGTTGTGTGAGCTGTATGATGTAACTTGTTGTAAATAAACAATATAATCGTTAATCAGTGTTGAATCAGTGCTACCTCCAAAATTCAGGACATTTACATGTTCCTTGAAGATAAGATGGCGTCATTAATTTTCACATCAAGCTTTGTATCATTATCAGAATTGAAAATCTCCAAGCGGATGTGGTCCTCATAGACATAATGAAATTTAATGATTTCCAAATGTGTTCCAGTAACTCAGATGGATGTTGAATGATACTTCTGAAGCAGGGCAGAAACTACTTGGCATTAATAATGTTCTCGAGTCTCGTAGGACTACTGAGGGTTATCTCAAGAAGCATTGTTCTGTCATAATACTCTTGCAGCAGTAAAATAACCTGTCTGGATTATGCTTCTATAATAGTTTTATAGCATAATTCTGTTAGCACTTTTTAGATATGTATTAAAACCTTAACCATTGTATTTGTATCTACAGTGTAAAATTTCTTCATGCTGCTGACTCTTATGGTGTTTTCCTCGAGATCTGGATTGAATTGTTTACTCTGGACCCCCATCCCAAATTCTGAAAGCAATACAAGGTTAGCGTGTGTTTGCTCCTTCCTGGTGTTGAACTTTTCAACTTCTTTCAGTTGCACGAGGATGGATGATTAAATTCTTTTTTGAAGAATGATTTTTACTGAAATGGTTATTGTAATTTCTGAAGTTTGGGACCTGAATCCTTTGTTTTTGTAGGATACTCATGTTACAAGTTTGCCAGTGTGGACTGTTCCATTTTCAAAGACTGCAACATTGTCAACTCATCCAAATCCAACAATTCACCCCAAGGTACTCCCAGTCTCAGATTCTGTTATATTTTATGAAATCTACAAAACAATATTCTCATTTATATATTTAAAGTACATTATGCCACACATATCTCGTCATAAAGCGACATATATTTACACTACATGTGGCATGTTGTTTGTTAACTGTAACCAGAAAGGGATGCAATTAAGATCAGGATTCACATAGCCATAATTGGATGACAAGTTGAAGAGGATACTGATTACTGCCAAATGTTGCTTTTCTTGAATGTCGTCCGTTTTCTCCACAAAATATAAACTAGAGTATGTCACCTAATCTTCAGTTTGAATCCAATAAAATAAACTTTACTTTTGGACGTGCATTAAATAAGGCTCAAAATAGTAGCACAGAGTATGGCTGTGATTGCACAATCAGTGTTTGCGTTGGTATGGTGCTTGCTTTCTGGCTGAGTGATTTAATTTTGTTGGCTTTCCGTTGGTGCAATAATTTAGCAGTTGATAGATATAGCAAGTTGGCAAACACGGAATTGTTAAGCTGCCCACACCTGTATCAAAAAATTTCTGTTGCCACTCATAAAAGTTTCTACTATTTTGAACTCTTGATCCAACACATTCTGATTATGTTTAATGTTTCCCTCTTTTCACAGGCACAGATTTACCCTCGCAAGCATTTTGACATCAGTCTCAAGTCACCCATGCTTGTCGAAAGAGCTTCCCATGGTTCTGCCAGATAACTCGGAAGCTTTGAACTTCATTTCTTTATACAGAAATTTTCATATCCGTATGAGCAACTGCATTTGTGGAGAAATTTCAAAGCCGAAAAAGACAACAATTTCAGAAGAACCGAAAGGGTATTTTCGTCATTTGACAATGGAACGATCCTCCTTTATAAGTCGCATGAACCACCTTCTGAAACTCGCTCCTTCGTCCTCCTCGCTCGTCCATTTCCTTTGCAGCTTCTTCCTCTCTGTAACTCCTCCGACGTGTCATCTCCGTTCTCGTAGCCGATCATCCCTTCCCTAATTCAATACTTAACTCTCCGCAGCCGATTCCCGCAATCCGACTTTCATGAATTAGGGCTTGTATTTTGGAGAATTCAGTACAGGTCGGAGTCGGAATCGGAGGAAGGGGATGGATTGTGGAGTGTGTTCGCCTGGAGAGGATATGTGGCATGCGATAGCCGGTGGACAGATCGGTAGCCATGAGAGCGAACATGATTTAGCGGCTATGGTTAGCGATTTCTTGGAGAACGGAAGCGATGGAGCTGACTCTTGGTGTAGCAGCGACAGCGATTCTGGCTTCTCTGATCTCGCTCACCTTGCCGAAACAATTTTGGTTAGCTTTTGTTGTTAATTTTTTGGTTTTATCCTAGTAAGCAGAGTGTTTAACTGTTTGATTGTTTGATGACTGTGATTTTGAAAATTGGTGCTGTGTTGTAATCTTGTGATGTTGTTGAGCTCGCCGGTTTTGAACATGAAATGTTGTTAGGGAGCTGATTTAGGCAGCTGATTCTGAACAAATTGGCTGATTGAATCAGTGACTTATTTTGAGAAATTTGAATTAAATTCTAAAACTTGGAAAACGAATTAACAGAATAACTTCTGGAATTTTTGGTTGTATATTAAAGGCTATCCAGTGGTTGGTTGATTCACATTTGTTGGAACTTGGGGGTGGTATAGTAATGATACTGATGAGGATTTTTGGGCAAGATGTAGGGAAAGTTGAGTCATTTAACTAAGACTAGATTACTCTTGACTTGGTAACTAGTTTGTTTTTTCCCTTTGTCGTTTGGACATAGATCTGGAACGTCTTAATGATGATAAATTATGTTGGTTAACAGTACTGTAGACATTCGGCAGACCAGTATGAGCGCAACTTGGTTTCAGTGGTGCAATCTCTTCTCCTCTCCATTAGTGCGGCAGACCTGAAGGCTATTCCATCTGCTGCCTGCAATTCTTGCTGCATCCGGTTTTCATTGGTAAAACTATTGAGACTATCTGGGTATGATGCTGCGGTGTGCTGGACCAAATGGAAGGGTAAAGGCAAGGTTCCTGGAGGTAATTCTTTAGCTTGAAAGTAGTAATTCAAATGCTTGAAGTAGACTCTTGGTTTTCCATTCTTCTTATAATGAATAATTTGACCTTGCAACTGTGGGAAGACGTCTTCAGAAAAAAACAATCTAAACATCTGTTAAAAATATAATGTTAGCTTTCGTTTGCAGGTGATCATGAGTATATCGATGTCATACATACTGGGAGAGGAAACTCTGATCGGTTTATTGTTGATATTGATTTCCGAAGCCACTTTGAGATTGCTAGAGCTGTAAACTCATATGAGAGAATACTGAACTCGCTTCCCACAGTGTATGCCGGATCCCTGGTGAAGCTGGAACAGTACCTCCCTGTTATGGTTGAAGCAGCCAGAACATCACTGAAGCAAAACTCCATGCCCCTCCCTCCTTGGAGATCACTTGCTTATTTGCAAGCAAAGTGGCGTTCTCCATACCAACGGAAATTCACTCCAGATGATAATGTTTTTAACAGGGCAGCTTCATCAGACCACAGCCGCTGTTGTGGCCACTTGAATAGGTTACAGTCTTTACTTCATTCTGAAATAGAGACTGGGCTTGCATTCAATCGCAAACACAGGGACTGTCGGAAATTGAAGCACGACTGGGGGAGACATTCCTCATTTGGAAGAGAATGACAACTGCTGGTTAAGTGGGAAGAGAAAAAAGAAAGAGAGAAGTTAAGAGTGTTTTCCTCGCCTTATATTTTCTGGGTGTTGGGAATTTTCCTCGTTTTGTCAGTGATTTGAGCTGGCCCCACGCTTAAGCCTCCCTTCTGTCAAATGTCGATCAGTACAAAATGTCAAGAAAAATGGATAGCTACTCTCCAGTCCCGAATAAACGCAAAAGCCGATTTCTATTTCTGAAAAGTGAAAAGTCACAACCCAAAACCCTCTATTTCTATATCAAAACGTTTCTGACAGCCATTTTCAAGGGTCACTCGGTAGTGTTTCTGAACAAAATGACAGAAATCAACTGAGAGCACACTAGCAAAAAACTGGCATTTGGCTGATGGGAACGGTAGTATTAAAAATGTGTCAACTTCACTGTAAGAAGATTTATGTAGCTACCTGACATCTTGCTATCAAAATTATGCCTTGAATTCTATTTATACCAGTGAAAATTGTTTCCCGGAAAATGAAGAAAATTTACACTTACATGACCCATCTCCTGGTAGAAGAGCCGTGCAAACATTGTAGCCTATGTTAGACATTAGCTACGCGTTGGTTAGTGGACAGTTGCACAACACAAGGCCCCTATGTCAAAAGTATAGCAAACGTTGCAGGCCCAATTTTTAAGGTAGTTTCGTAGCATTTTTTTCTTTTTGCTAAAATCATAAAAATTCAAAAGATACTTAATAGTGTGCGCAAAATGCTATGATTTTTTACGAGGGATCCTGAAAATAAGGATCCACCCCATTGGTGGGATATCCATAAGAATATCAAAACCATTACATTAAATTTCATAGCATTGAATTTGTCTGTTGCGTCAGTTAATGGTATTTGCAACAAAGACATTTAAAGTGGGCTATCTAAATCCAAGGAAAAAACAACAATTTTATGCTAAACCAACAAACTTTTATATATTTTTCAAACTAATCAATATCATTATCCTGAACCACTAAAATATCTACTCATAAATGTTTAAATATTTATGTACTCAATTAAATACCCATTATTCATGTTATGTTTTCAAAATAAATGATGCATTTACGTTCAAATGTATTACACAGTATATGAAATTATCTTTTTTACGTATTTAATAAAGATTAGTTTAAATCTCACCCAAGTTGTGAAAATTGCAAATGCATGCATATTATTTTTATGGAATTAATTGAGTCAAAGAGTTGACAATGTGAATGTCAAGTAGCTGGATTTGTTTATCATATCTTTTTCACGATGCATGTAAGCAAAGTCAGAGGTCATAAATGTAACTATTTAAATTAATATAAAATACAATTGATAAACCTAAACACAAGTTTTCTTTTTGGGTTTTGTGAACAATATTTTCATTTCTGCTTCAGAATCTTTAATCTTTAACCACTTATATCCAATTTGTTGGCTATAAATCCAATTTGTTGAAATATATCAGAGTGTGAGTTGAATTTATCCAAATCGATTATAAAGTTGTAAAAAAAGTTGAAGCTTGGATTTAATAGTAATCTTAAGAATTGTTGCAGTTTACAACAAATGGCATTTAATAGAGATACTTTGATGCACAGCCTTATTTAATTAAATACATCTCATCTTAGCGACTTGTCCTCCACTATTTTTAATACCCCTTATTAATGAAATTTAATTAAGTTCATTTCATATTAGCTTATTACAAGCAATCCATCATGCATCATGTCTATGCATATAAATGTTACATTCCAAACCTATTTTTCTCCACACAATCTATCATCTCCATCTCCAAAGTCAACCCACCTCCATTGCCAGGCTCATATAGCCTCTCCGGCAGTTCTCTCCGATCATCATCGGCCGACCTAGGGTTTAGACACAGGTACAACATTCATATATTTCCTATTTCAATTTCTAAAATAAATCTACCTTCCGTGTAACTTTTTTCTAATGATTCAATAAGAATTAAATCCATTGATATCTAAATACAGAAGGAAATCTAGCTAGAGAGAAGGAGAGAAATGACAGTAAGAACAGCAGATAGTCATCGTGTTGACCCATCCCCAGCAAGTTCTTGCATATCTTCAGATGATGAGGATAATCAACTAAAATATACCAGCAAAAGTCCTAAAGATTGCAAGCCTTTGGTACTGGTCGGATGTCAACGTTGTCTCATGTACATAATGTTATCAGCTGATGAATCAAAATGTCCGAAATGCGCAGGAGTGTTGCTTGAATTCAGCAATCATGGAGGCTTCAAACTCACGAACAGAAGATAGTAAAATGCACAATACACATCTCAAAAATAGCTATTGATAGAAAAAATATAGAGAATCAATAATTAACATGAGATATATTTTTCTGTTTAATTTCTGATATGCATTTGTACGATTTTGATGAATGTGAATGAGTCAAATTACTTTCACAATTTAATAAATTTATCCCTTATTATTAAATTAAATAACCTGGTAACATCAAATCACCTATAATTCAATAACCCTATTGTGATAAACATAAATTAACATAGATTTAGACAAATAATCAGTTCGAATATTAATGCAACCGTAAAAACATTTACAAGACTTAATTATAATATCCGAGTGCATGCATATCAGTGAGTGCCTCTGTGTATTAGATGTGTAGCAAAAAGGTGAATAAAACATCAGACTTTTGAACTTGATTGTTTAGCAACTGAAACCCTGACTCCATCGATTTTCGAATTGCACTAGCTTGCAACTATGGTCCCCGATCCATATTCAAGTTTATCCTTGAATGTTATCCAAAATGACCTGAAAGAATGGCATATCTTTTTGGGGTAGTAAATATATGGAATATAGGAACAGTCATAGTCAGGTCTGTGGCAATAATGGACATGTGCCCTTCAACAAGTTGAGAGAATACTTGCTTAGATACCATCACTCTCTACTATCACTCTCAAAATGGGTGGCTCATGAACTGATGGACCCTTCTTATTTAGGTCATCATTCTTGTTTCCATGAATATGAAAACAACAACAAAATAGGATAATACTCTGTTGAAGGGTTTCATCCACCGGTCATTTTGATTTTGCATGCATTATTTCTGCATGTTTCTTGATTGAAAATAAAAAAGTTAGTTTAAATCTTATGAAAGATAGATTCCCTTTATGTAACATATCAGCTAGCTATAAATATATCCACTAGTCAAGTACAGTATTATATCCTTTACTCATTATCAGCAATATGAAGTTCACTCATCTATTCAACAACACTTGTACACAGACAAATACAACTTCATTCTGGCCATATTGCTCTCAGCACCCCAAAACCCTGTCTTTTCGATCCATCCGTTGCAATGAGGGAATCTATGCCGGCAGAGTCAGTAACTTTTCTTACAACAATGACTCAAAAGAGAAGCCATTGATTGAGGACATGTTAGAGGATGATGAATGTGTAGAGAAAACGGAGAGAGTGATAAGAGGATTGAAGTCAGATAGGCTATTCTTTGAACCGGAAGAGACAAATTCAATCCTTGGTGAGACTAAAAAGTCCTTAAACTTAAATGGTTATCATTCAAATGTGGAAAATACTACAACATTAATGCCATTAGAGTCCCTGGACCCTTGCTTGGATTTTAAGAAATCTATGGATGAAATGGTGGAGGCTTATGGAGTAAAGGGTTGGCACTGGCTTCAGGAGCTTCTTGCGTGTTATTTGAAGGTCAATGAAAAGGGAAACCATGGTTTTATCATTGGAGCTTTTGTGGATTTGCTTGTAGGTTTGGACTTGGATGCTCTAGAACTTTTAAATTGTTCTTCATTTGTTGCTTCTTCATCTTCTATTCTTCTCCAATGACATTTAGCTCTGATATCAGCATTAGCTAGCTTTTGTTCTACTTCAGCTTCAAATTTGTAGCTCTCAATGTTTATTGAACCTTAAATTCCATGTATTAGAGTACTTAAAAATGTTTAAATGCAAAATGTTTATGAGAGATATACTTAAAACAGTGTAAATCTAACAAGAATTTTACACATGGCATTAATCTAAATTTTCTAGTTAAATTGAAGTTAATTTTGAAATTGGGATGATTAAATGTCAGTATCTGCAGGTTGATAGGAACTCTCCTTTAAAACATGTTCAGAGTGATGCATATATCAAAAACCTGTTGGATATAGATAATCTTCAATCTCATTTGGGGACCAAAACACTAGACAATAATGCTGGTTCCCTGTCACTATCTTGAGAATATCTCTTTTGTCATTTTTGCTACACATTTGCATTAAACCTTATTATACCAGAAGAAGCTGCAAGTACCTTCAATAGAGTTATCATATTTCCGAGTTCAGTATGCATTGAGTCGAACAATACTCGATAACTGATCGATAAATAAGATAAATAATCGGGATTTTTATTGCAATAACAAAAAAAATGTTATGTTCCATACAATCCTGCTTGTTCAAATTATTCTTGGAATCCATGTATAGTTTATTAGATTAAAGTTAATACATTTGCTAGAAAGATGTGCATTTGATCAGTGTAGAGTTTTTAGCTATTGAGGGACAAGTAAACTGCAGGCTTCTCACTTGTCAATGAAAGTTGACGCTTTTGCTTTTAGTTAAGGTATGGTGTTTAGAACCATATTTAGTGAGACAAACTAACTCATTACCCAAGGAAGTTGGCTTGTTTTGCACCAAAATAAAGCATGTATTTTCAGCCATACTCTCATGTTGCAAGAATCCAATCTCACCTTTTACACTAAAATAAACTTTTCACTGCTTGAAGTTGCTCAAAGCAATTTAGCAACTAGTCCATGTGTGCACAAAACTTTCTTATATAATTAGATCGTAACCCTATTTTGATATGAGTTGAGAGGGATTAGATGCAGCCACAGATAATGTGTATCTTCATACTGCAATAAATATAGCATGCCCCAAGCCCCCAACTTGTCCCTTTTTTAGATAGATTCACATAGACTCAGTTATTTCGCCGCCAACCGGCCATGAAATAAGTAATGTCGGTTCATTATAGGAGTTGCAAGTGATGAATGAGTGAATTTAAGCATAGGAAATGGACTATCGATCACACCATTCACTTGCAAATGTTTAAGATCTCTAGTTTTTTCTGATAGTTAAGTGTATTAAATGCTCTAGCCTTAAGCACCTTAAGATGTCATATGACCCTTGTCTGCATGCCTTTCTCATCAACAGCAGCATCAGCATTATGAATGTATTCACTTGACCATCAGTTTCTAATGACCATTTCGACCTTATATGACAGGAAACAGTTCATTTGCGACTCAGGTCAAAGGGTGCGATCCCTGCGACCCATGGCAAATGATCGTTAGATCAACGGTCCAAAATTCATGCTTTCGCAATTTTGTTTTTTAGTGTACGAGTTTTTTCGTTTTGCGGATGCACAAATGCACTTCGAAATGTGCATATAGTTAACTTAAAAGTGCAAACAGTTGAAATTACAAAATGCACGTTTGCAGGGGTCGCAAACCCTTATATGACATACATAAAAGGACTATCCTTAATAGATGAACATAAATATGATTGTAAGTACAAACATTACCAATATATATGTGACATAATGATTGTGGCAGTTTGAAGTTGACACCAGGAAAAAACATTGGTATGAAAATAACTCAATTTTCATTAATACAAACAATACGAAGTTATCAAAAAAATAGTCAAGTGGTAGCAGGTAAGTCACACTGAATAAGTATAAACAAAAAATCAATAAATCGAATTTTTTAAATAGATACCCTTTGGCAATATTTAGTGTAGAAATGAGTAGATATGAAGATCAAGTGTTGCAGTCATTATTAAGATAAAAAAATTATAACAATTTGCCAGATTAATGCAATATTAGTTGAGAATGGGTAATGATCTCACCAAACTGAATGCCAGCCATTGATATATGTCCACAAAACAGCTCAAGCAAAATGTAAATACATATATGTTGTACTGAGCTGAATAGCTTGTGCACAGACACCAAATCAGATCAGCCTAGCTAGCTTGCTAGGATTACAACTACTACTGTTAACTTCATGTAAAAAGGCAACCATGGGAACATCACACATAACAAAAGATGGGATGTTCCGGTACAAGATAAATACATATGTAGGTATATAGATAAGTCTCCTAGCTGTTATTAGTCGGTATCATATTACCAAATGCTTCCTTCACCCCAGACGTTGGCTCCTTGAAGTGCCTTTCTTCCTCCTGGCATGCGGAGACACGGTCTTAGCAGGGAACATTCCGTTCCATATATCAGTGAATGCTTTGATTATAACACCATGGTGATAAGGTGCATTCAACTGCAAGAAACAGTTCAAAAGCTCCCTTAGATCATTCTTTGAGTATATCTCATTCTCTACTATCATTTGTAGCATTGAGTGCCTGAAATCGAGATATGGGTCATTTGAGTCTTTCTCCACTGCCAACCCTTCACCCCCTACTTGCCCAAATCTCGGTGATTCATAGTATGAATGACAATGTGGTTCATCTGATGCAATCTCCTTTTCCATTTTAGAACTATGATCCTCTCGTTCAGGCTTCTTTTTGGTGGCAGAGGGTCTCGGTTTCGGGTGGGATATGTCTGACTGTTTGGGGTTCATGCAGTTGTTACAACTGAGGCTGAGTATCACCTTGGTGAGGTTAAGCTTTGATCCTCTGGTCATGATGATGGATAAGTAAAGAGGATATATTGCTGAGATGTTGAGGCATTTGGGTGTGGTTATATTTATATGGATGAAGGATCCCAAGTGGCAAGTAGTCTGACAGGAATGCAAGCTTTGAATGAGGTTCACAAGTTGATCATGTGCTTGCCATCACATCTGAGGTGGTTTTGCTTGAAGTCAGCTGCAAATATTAATGAGAAGGTTCTGTACTCACAAATGCATAAACATATACTTAAATTATTAAGTACATGTAATAGCTAGGGATCTGTAGAGGCATGTAAGTATGTAAAATAAGTCTTGGAAATTTGTTTACTGAAATTCTGACAGCTGACGATCGTGCACACAAACATTTTATATGTTAGCTAGCTTCATGACTAGTAGGTAATGCTCGCTTTAGGAGCTTCAAAGTTCAAAATCTTATACTCCCTCCGTCCCACAAAGTTTGTTCAATTTTATTATTATTTGTGAGGTATAAAATAATCAAAGTGGACAAACATAGTGGGACGGAAAAGTACTTAAAATTCACGTATATAATTAATGCATTGACACAATTTCGTCGATAAAATATAACATAACGTGGATAAACGAGGCGTGTATTGTTAGCTCATATCATTGGGCTGAGATTGGGCTGGCGTGTATCTACACCCGAGCTCACAATGAAATGAATGGATAAGCCCAATACAGCTTACTCCCTGGAAAAACTGCTATATAAAATGAATCAGCTCTGTATTTTCTTATGAGTTATAATTCAAGTATTACAGCTTGGTTCATCAGGAAAGTAATTTAATCTGTCAACTTCTTCCCACACTAACTTAGATGTAACTTCATCATATTCCGGCTCATAAGCCTCCAGCTCCTGGACTAGTTCCTTCGCCGTAGAAGCTGAAATAATGATGCGGCGAGCAGAAGGTGAAACAAAACCTTCGTCCACAGCTTTGTCAATGAATGAGAGCAATGAGTTATAATATCCATCAACGTTCAAAAGTCCCACCTGAAAATGATAACGAAATCATTAACTTCATATAAGTAAATGCGCAAGCCACCATCTCTAATTGGAAAATGACCTCGTCAAAATGTTAAGGGGTATATTGATAGTTTTAAGTTCTAATTCATATAATGTAAAATGAAAGGGATCTGGTCAATACCAGCTGATACTAAAAGTGAATCTTCAGCTGAACCAACTAAAAGGAAATACGGATTTCATGCTTAAAATAAACTGAGCTACTACACGGCATTAGGGAAAAAGTAGACGTATTTTAGTTGATAATTTTATATGACAATATCAGGGTCAAGGCCGACAAAGATACGGAGGAATATTATAAAATCTTAGACCAAGTTGGTGAGGGTATGACATTTTCTAAGTTGGTAGCACCAGAAAACAATGTGTAGTATGAAACGAGAATCTGCTTGACATGTTTTTCAAGAATAAAAAGTTTGTTGAAATTTGATGCAACCAGAACTTCTAACAAGGGAATAAGTAAGTTTCACTTACAGGTTTGTTGTGAATACCGAGTTGAGCCCAGGTGATGACTTCCAAAAGCTCTTCCAGTGTGCCATACCCACCTGGAGAAATCATTAATGTGGCTAATTGTTAAAATTGGGTATCAAGATGTCATGACCTACTAGAGAATGGTAAAGTAGAAAGTGAGTCAAACCAGGGAGTGCAATGAAGGCATCTGCCTGTCTCGACATGGCAGCTTTCCTTTCGTGCATATCAGAGACTGCAGTTTCTTCTCCAAAAGTCTCACCGGCCATCTACAAAGCAAGATCAACAAATGTCAACATAGGGTTGGTGCACCAAACTCAGATAGTATATATAGTTTTGGATAATGCATGATGCTTACCTCATCTGGCACAAGCGACCGTGACGCAATTCTGAAATAAATAAAACCAAAGAGTAACCATCAGATTAATATTATTAATAAAATTTCAACAATTATGGCTTGCCGGTCTCCCCATTACTAATCCACTTTTCCACACGAACAATTACCAAATTCAGAAGACTGTACACTACACATCGAAGCTAAAATATTCCATATTCGAAGTACATTTCATACTAAAAATTTAATTATAAAACAAGAAAAGTCAACATCTTATACAACAAGCTTTTTTATTTTCGTTGATGAACTTGGATCATTACTTATGCAAATACTGAGAGCTCGACATGCATAAATTGGGTTGGACAAGCAATGGAGGACTAACCGGGTCACATTGCAGCCACCCTGATGAACAGCCTGGGCAAGAAGACCCATCAGACCCACACTTCCCCCTCCGTACACGAGATCAATCCTCCTCTCCACCTTATTACAGCAATCAACCAGACAGTGTCATTTCATGAACAACAAAAACTGAATGCGAGTTACTTATATCCACTCAAAAACAGTTATCATTCATTACCATCAAAAAAACTTTAAATACAAACATTTGGCACAATCATTAAACTGAAACTACAAAGACGGTCAAGTACATGTAAATATAAAATGAAATTTTCATAGAAAACTCATAGGCAGAATGTTTCGGATTACCAGTTCAGCGGCCAACTGAAGAGCTGCTTCCTGATAGCTAGCTTTATTTCCAGAGCTGTTCCCACAGAACACGCATATCGTCTTAAACTTTGCAAACTCCTTTCTTTCATCCATGCTCTTCAATAGACTAATAGAGAGTCCTGGAAAAAGGGAGAATCGAAATAGAACAAAGGTAAAATGAAAGTGTTTAGCTCTTTCATACTCTCTTTTATACAAAATATTAAACAACAAGATTCCAAAGCTCTAAGCACACATCCATGTCCAACCTAACCCCACATATAATAATACCTGCCTTTAATTTTTGTATAGTATCGAGATCTTAGAGACTTCTATTTGAAGTATATAAATGATGTCATGAGAATCACGGGGAATCATACTGTTTTATTATTAAACAAGTGCGCCAAGGATATCATTGGCCCTAAACTCGTTTGATTAATATATTTACACACACAACAGATAGCCTGAATCAGATCAATAAGAAGTAAATACAAACATCATAAGCTAGACAATACAGGGCGACCTCAAAATCAAATACTAATTCTAACAACGCAAGATAATATCTATACATAATCTCAATCCTTCATATTTAAGCCTGCAAGTTGTGCTACTTGTATTCAGATATTGTGAACTATGAATTAAACTATTGTTCACATATCATATCAAGCTTTTTTACTTACAAATCAAATTGCTGCAATTCTGTTGCATCCTCTAAACATGGAAAGGTGTAAGTAGCGTTAGTATGTTAAAATCTACCAGAATCGAAACAGATCATTCGAAGCAGAACAATAACTTTAAGAATGTTTTAGAAGGCGTAAATTAAGCAACTTTAAAAATTTGCATTCCATCAATACTAAAAAACAGTGTTGAAAGCTGGCTAAGTGATCACCAAGTCTCAAGACAGAAAGCAGAAACTCTACCTCCAAAATCAACAAACAAGATAAGATGAAGAAAACGAAACCCCAATTCCCAGTCAAACTAAAAAACCAAAAGAAACCTAACATTAATAAAAGTTTCAACCTTTCCATCTAAAACAAGCTTAAACATCCATCAAACGTGGCTGCACACCACTTGTTCGACGAAATGCCGTAACGAAAACTGATTAGTAAACAGCACGCAAGCGGCTGAAAAAGGTCGAATTGTCGGGGATGAAGCGAAATAATGAATTATTAGTTGTTGGAACTCGGATGTAACTTGACATCCACACCAAAGAACAACAAAAACAGTGACAAGGAGACAAAGATGCACGTGTGTCAAGACAAGCCGCCGGCAATAGCGAAAAATAGGTCTTCAATTCGTCGTCCTGTAGTGTCGATCAATGCACGGGTGCACGCAAGGATACATAGTCAATCTGGGTTTACGTGTTGTCGAAGCTGGTAGCAATCATCAGGCGACAGCGAGAAGAACGATCCGTTCAATGCTGTCGGATGTGTATTGTGAGAATGCTGAGTCAGCATCAGTTTGACTTTGACCAGTTTAATCTTTAGCAACGATACTTATAGTTCTCACTAAATCACACTCGTCCCAAAATATCCAGAAAGGGTAAAATAGTAAATTATCTCATTCGGTGACACGACATCGTTTCAAACGTGTATGTTTTGGAGGCATATCTTACGTGTACTGTTCCTCGTACTCTGTTTCGTTCTATCTGCCGCTTTTCTCAAAACCCTAATTTGCAGATTTGCAGTCATGGTGAGTTCCTCGTTTTCACGATGTTGATATAAAATTATGATTGAGTAATGGGTTTTGCTAATTGATTGTGTGATGTGTTTAAACTTGTACAGCCTCAAGGGAGATTACATAGATTTGCATAGGAAGAGGAATGGCTACAGGCCGGACCACTTCGAGCGGAAGCGGAAGAAGGAGGCGCGTGAGGTTCATAAGAGATCCCAAATTGCTCAAAAGGTTTGTTCTTTTTATGTTGGATTGATTTTATAAATTCTTAGTTTTGTGATTTACTAGTTACTTTGGGATTTTGGAGTGATGGAATTTTAAATTATGTAACAGGCATTGGGTATTAAGGTAAGATGTTGCCAAAGAAGCGTTACGCGAAAAGGCTCAGATGAAGAAAACGTAAGTGTTTCATATTCTTGTCTGGTGCGAAATACTATGGATTTTTCTGATAAAGAATACTATGGATTTGGTAATGTTAAAATGCGTGTGAAATATGAGTTAACTTTGGTTCTACCCATTGAGTATATGGTGACTTTTCGCTTGGTATCGTGCTCGTATACGATAAATTTGCATGCTTAGATGATTTTGTCAATTCCCGATGCTAATGGGAATGGGTATTTAAAGGTAAGATTCACTATTTTGTTGTTGTTGAGAACAGTTTGGCTATGCATGAGGAGTCTACGAGTAGGCGTAAGGTGGATGACAATGTGCAGGATGGAGCTGTTCCAGCATATCTACTTGACCGTGAAAATACAGCACGTGCCAAGGTTAGTCTTTTGAGATAGTATTAGACAATCAAATAATATGTTGTGAGCGATGTTAACATTTTTGAGTCCTTGTAGATCCTTAGCAACACCATTAAGCAAAAGAGGAAGGAAAAGGCAGGAAAATGGGATGTGCCCTTACCTAAATACCACAACTTGCCAAAAGTTCACTTATTTTGCTCGCTCATGGCTCGAATGGTAGTACTTTTACACATTTACATTTTCTAGTATGTAATCTTCATTCTGACTTGCCATTACATAATCAGGTCCGACCTGTAGCTGAGGATGAAATGTTCAGAGTCATCAGAACTGGAAAAAGAAAAAGTAAGTCGGTTGCTAGTTATTTGGGCCTCTTGAAGGATGCAAACAAACTTTGCTTTTTGCATTTTTGACACTTTTCTCATTTTGCATTTTCAGCCAAGCAGTGGAAAAGGATGGTCACAAAGGCCACATTTGTTGGACCAAGTTTTACTCGGAAGCCCCCAAAGTATGAAAGGTTTATTCGCCCATCAGGACTACGGTTCACTAAAGCGCATGTGACTCATCCAGAACTTAAATGTACTTTCAACTTGGAGATCATTGGCGTGAAGAAGAACCCTAATGGTCAGATGTATACATCTCTTGGCGTGATGACTAAGGGGACCATCATTGAGGTAATTATAATAAATATTTGCATCACTTCACCATAACTTCATCCAAATATCAAATCAATATTAATATGGCAGTTGTTTGACTAGTATTTATAATATCTCATACGTCCTGGTGACTTTCAGGTTAATGTTAGTGAACTTGGTCTGGTCACACCAGCCGGTAAAGTTGTCTGGGGTAAGATGAATTTCGATCATCCCATAAATCAGTAATCCCGTATAAAAATTGTTGTGGCAGTTTCAGTATATATTACTTAAAATCTCACCGTTATCCTTTTTGTAGGAAAATACGCTCAAGTGACCAACAATCCCGAGAATGATGGCTGCATCAATGCAGTTCTTCTCGTCTAACCATCAGAACTCTTACCAGGAAGGGAACTACCAGTAGTGTTTCAACAGTTTAGTATTAAGATCGATACAAAAGCAGCAATTCAAACATATTTCATCACTGCTTGTCAGTTTGTTGTAATGAAATACACTTACTCAAAGTTACACAAGCTTCAAGTTTCAAATGAAATGAGCTTTTTTACACATAATTTTCATTCAAATGTATAAAACTTTGTCCATTACCAGAAACCTTCCAGTCCATGACTTGTTGTAACCATGTCAAAAATGGTATACATTTTCAGTGTTGAAACAGCCTTATTTGACCTGCTGCTACAGTTGCCTTTGTTGTCTGGATTTTTGCTCTGCACATATTCTCTCCTGTCTTTCTCCCCCAAGTCATCCTATTTGTATTTAATTTCCAAAGAATTCTGCTGATCATTTAGGAACTGCAGTCTACAAAAGTATGTAGAAATGTTGGACCAAAGTGTTAAGTTCAGCAAGCTGCCCCTCACCAGTAGCAATTAACAGCATACATTCTCATCCATTGCCACTGAATGTGCGGAAAAGTCGCGTTTTTCGCAAGTTCCTGTCATGGATTCTCCGTGTATGACTTTCGGAGTTGTTCCGGTCTTCGACGGTTTTACAACCCTCCCAATCATATAAATGCCTACCACAATTCTCCATTTTTCTCAGAAACTCTCCTTTTGCTACCACCATTTTGACTTACAGATAAGAAACATCAAGTGTTGCCAGTTTGATGATCATAAATTCAGAAATAGAAGCTAAAACCCGCATTAGACCGGACGAACAGGTTTAAAGCCAAGATTCAAAAGCCAAGCTTCGATATCAAGGTTTCGAGTTTTCTAACATCTATGGAAGATATGAGATACCGACATTTTTTCTATGCCCGATATCTTTGGACATATGAAAGACCCTGTAACAGTTTCAACAGGCATCACCTACGACCGGACCAGCATCGAAAATGGCTCTACATTGCCAAAAACAAAACCTGTCCGGTCACCAAACAGCTCATCTCAGACTCGAATGGCGAAACCTTCATTACCCCGAACCATACACTCCGCCGCCTTCATCCAGTCTTGGTGTACTATCAACGCCGTTGATCGTATCCCAACGCCAAAACCACCGATCAACGAAGCTCAAATCTCTAAGTTACTCAACCAAGCATTTTCAGCTCCTCCACACCTTCAACTCAAATGCTTACAAACTATCGAGCAATTACTTCCGAGAGCCAAGCAATAAAAATGCTTCGAGTCAGCTGGTGGCTTGCAGTTTCTCACGTCTATCATCGTCGAAAATGTCAATATCTCTGAGTACTCAAAAATGCGGAGAAGAAGCTTTGAAGCTTCTATGGAATCTCATATCTCCGAAGCTGCATTGCGGAAACTCGCGGAAGCTCACGAAGGCAAGTTTCTCATTTCCTTGATCAAAGTCCTCCGATCCGGCAGCCTCAATTCTCGAGTTATCGCACTCTACCTCATCAAATCGATCTACGAAGTCACCGATCCATCGCAAATCATCAACATGAGCATCGAGATCTTCATAGAAATTGTTCAGATCCTACGTGATCAACTTTCCTCCAAATCAACAAAATCCGCATTAAAACTTGTGACGCAAGTTTCCCCATACGGACGGAGAACAAATTCAAATTAGTCGAAGCCGGAGCAGTCAAAATCCTAATCGACATTCTTATAACCACAACCGAAAAGCAGATGAACGAAATGATCCTCATTTCGCTCGGTACGCTCTGCAGCTGCGCCGAGGGGCGTAGCGAGCTACTATCTCATCCGGCAGGGCTTGCAATCTTGTCGAAGAAGATAATGAGCGTATCGCATGAGGCAAGCGAGAGAGCGATCGGTGTGTTATACTTGGTTTCGAGGTACTCGGCCACACCAGGTGTTGTGCAGGAAATGCTGCATATAGGAGTGGTAGCGAAGCTTTGTTTGGTTATGCAGATTGAGACAAGATGGAAGACGAAGGAGAAGGTGGCGGAGATTTTGAAAATGCACCGCCGGCAATGGCGGAATTCGGAGTTTATTCCGGCCACCTTGGCGCCTTATTACCCCTTGTAAAAATATTTGAATTTAGTGCATCTAGCAGAAAATTTCTGATCATCAGTAATTTTAAAAATTATACATTTTTGGTTAATAATCTCAATTACACTCAATTGAGAAAATATACAATTTCATCAAACAATTTTTACTAAATATAATAAAATAAAATCTTTCACAGAACATCCTTGGTCAGAAATTATGATAGATTAAATGATTAACTGTTATACTGCTACTTCTTATATTTCATTAGGGAACATATTTGATTTTGACCACCAAAATTTTAGGATACTGTGTAACTTTATGAGTATATTAAAGTTATAAATTTGTCTTTTATTTAACTCAGGTGCACGATTGGAGACTGAACTTTTTGAACTTTTTTCTTCTACCTGTAATGTTATTGTAAATTAACTATTGTGACTTCAAACTTATATTTTTCATACAAAAGACAAATTTTCAAACTTATATTTTTCATACAAAAGACGAATTTATCTCATATTTAATAGGAGATATGCTTAGACACTTTATTTGTATAAATAAATTCACATTTACTGAATTTTCACCTATTTAGTTAAGACTCACTTGTAGTTTGGTATGTGAACAAACAACTTTGCAGTCTAGAGAGAGTATTATACACCATGGCTAGGGGGAAGGTTAAGTTGGCATTTATCGAAAGGAGTTCGGTTAGAAGAACCACCTTCCGGCGTAGGAGCCAATGCTTGATGAAGAAGGTGGAGGAGATCTCAGTTAAGACAGGTGAGATGTGTTGTGGGATCATTTTCAGCCCTGATGGAAGTCCACCTATTTTTTGGCCTCCATCTTTATCAGCTGTGGATGAGGTTATTCAAAGGTTTGAATACTTGTGTGAGGTAGGAAAATGCAAGGAAATGGCAACACAAGATTCGTGTTTGAGAGAGATGGCTGTTGAATTAGAGGAAAAAAGGATGTTGGAGTTGGAGGAAATTAGAGAGAGGGAGATTAATTACTTGATGAGTTCGATTTTTCTACATGGTATGTATATGGCAAATGTTTTGGGTTATGGACATGCATATGAGATTCATCGGTATATGGAGGAGCTAAGAGGGAAATGCCTGCTGAAGATGGATGAGTTTACTTAAGATGAGTGCAGCTCCCCTTCAGTGTTTTTGTCAGGATTCGAGTTTCATAGAGCGCACTGTTTGCTGCGAGTATTAGAATGATATGATGTTTCTACTATGATCTTACAAAATTTATCTAAATATTTTATCAAAACGACGTAATTTTGGCTCGTGTGCAGTTGTTGCCAAGGACTTATCTTTGTCATCGATGAATTATAATCCAAATGATAATGATTTTTGATTTTTTAGTATTTATAATCCACTTAGTTGCTTAGTAAACTTCAAAAATTCATGTCAAAATCATTAATATTTCTTTCAATTCAGATAAATAAATGAAAATAATTTTGAAAAAGAAAGAAGATGAATTTTGAGGCTAAAAGCATCCGGAAATTTTATCTGAAATTTGTAAACTTCAGTTCACTTATTATTTTAACTGATCTATTGTTAACAAAATCGTTTCATGGTTTCACCAATTTTTGTATTCCTGTTGAATCCAACCCCTATACGGTTATCAATTTCAGAATCTAGTTATTTAATTTTAGAATAAAATATCTTCAAACGAGTAGCATGCATGGTTTTACTGTATTTATTTTATATCCTTATATTGCAACAACATAAATTAACTAAACAATTCCATATTTAATTTGATGATTACTAAATACAGATAATAATGATTAAGTTTTAAACCAAATTTATGCAACAACTTTAATTATTTTATAACCCTATATATGTGTGGATACTTTAACACATGTTAATTATCGATAAAAATGGTCTCTCAGTTTCAGTTTTAGCAATAAAATCTACACAAAAAGGTGACCATAATTTTGACAAACTTAAAAATCCCACCAATCACTCATCTCACATTTCTTTGTATATAAACCAATGTAGACTTGCTAGACCAGAGAGACACCAACATGGGCAGAAAGAAGGTTCTACTGGCATGGATAGAAAACCAAACTTCTCGAAAGGCGACTTTTCGAAAAAGAAGAGAGAATTTGATAAAGAAAGTGAAAGAGATTTCAGTCTTGGCCGGAACTGATGCTTGTGGTATCATTTTAAGTCCATTTGAAGGAGATCCTCCTCTCTTTTATCCTCCATCAATAACTGATATTCTCAATAGGTTTTTTTCCTTACCCGAAATCGATCAGTTTAAAAGAATGGTGAATATAGAGTCTTATATAAAAGATGAGATCTCTAAGTTGAAGGAAACTGTTCAAAAAGAGCGTAGGAATGTAAGGGAGGTGGAGGTAAGTTACTCTATGAATTCTTTGAATGTGCATGGAAGGCCTATTGAAAGTTTGAGTTGTGATGAGACTAGTGAGCTGTTTTGGTACTTTGAAGAGCTTAAGAAAAAATGTGAGTTGAGGGTTAATAGCTTTGATAACTCAAATGTGGCTCCATCTGATCCTCAGCCAGTTGCACCATTGATGCATGTGGTGCAAGGATCAAATGTGAATCTGATGAATAATCAATGGCTGGCTGAGAACTTCAACATGTCAGGGAATACCGTGCAGCCAAACTATGACAATGATTTTGGATTTGGAATTTCTGGTGATCTTCCTAACTTACATGGTACCAACAGTGGTGGCATGGCTTGTCCAAACAACAACAATGATCCTCCTAATACACATCCTAATCATTTTGGATCATCTCACAATAGCTTGTTCATCGACAATGGCATGGCCGGTCCTAGCAACAATATAAATCCTTCATGTCCTCAGCCACTTGTTGAATCTAACCAGGGTTTCTTGAGCTACAACTCCGGATACTAAGGAAAGAGAGATGGCCTATGATAATGTCATCCCTGCAGATTGCGTTGATGTTTTATCTGTTGCATACTTTTTTTCACCGTCTTCGTTTAAAATGTCGTTTTCAAGGAATATCAATACCAAAAAGACGCATAATTTACCGTTCATCGGACGTTCTTACTCTTAAATTGTTTGCAATTATCTTCCTGCATCTCTCAGAGATCTCCCATTTTTTGTAAAAAATGCCATTGAATGATATACTGTGTAAAAGGCTCACTGTGAGGAAAAGAGGGGCCAAAGTTTCATGATGATGAAAATTGGACACTCATTGTCTGTCTCCCAATCCTTTGAAACTCAGGTTTAGGACCTTATGTTCACTGCAGTGGTTATAGTTGCACCTTTCTTCAACAAATCATAAAAAGGATTAGTTGCTACTGATGATGGTCAATATACCTGTATCACTATTAGCTGTGACATGTCAATACGCTATTGGCCGCTATTTCTGCACCCATCAGATCAAAAGCTAAGTATCATGGCTTGTAGTCTGTTTCCATTCTTCTTTCTTGCATATGATTTACATGATCATCTCTTCCTGTCTGGCTTGGAGTTCCTGATTCTCAAACTTGGGTATTACCACTTTACTCATGTGATCAGATATAAAGAGCTGTAATGGGAACAAAGAGAGGATTCTTGAAGAAACTTAAGTCGTTTCCCACTCTCAGCTACAGGCAAGGACTAGTACTTAACTTCAGATCCCCTGGCAAGAACCTCGAATGTCAAAAGTTTATCAGGCCCATCTTTGTCAAATCCTGTTAGTGACCTGGTAGACGAGCAGACTAAGGTTGAGTCTGATATCATCAGTAAGAAACATAAGCATCCTTGTTCCTCCATAGCCTCTGATGAATCAATCAGCTCCATATGCAGTTTTCAGTCCTTTGAAAGCATGGAAAGCCTCACTTCATCTCCTGGAGAAATCGAGAAGAGTGAGGAGCCAGACTCCACCAGCCTTTCAAAATCTGTAGTGTTCAAGTGTCCCCCAGGAGGCAAAAATGCAGTCATCTTCTACACAACAAGCTTGACAGGGATCAGAAAAACATTCGAAGACTGCACAGCCATTCGCTTCCTGCTACAAAGCTTCAAGATAAAGTTCTATGAAAGAGATGTCTCAATGGACCTTGAGCTGAGAAAAGAACTCTGGGATGTCATGGGAGAAACAGTCATTCCTACAATAGCTTTGGCGGACTGAAGGACAATGTCGCTGACACAACTGACTGTAGATATTAAGATCTGTAAGATAATATGATCATCTCAAAAAAAACATTAGCATCATGTGAGGCAAAGGAGGAAAAGCGAAAACGCTTAGTCGGATACTTGAGCAAATATATCTGCAATGAAATCGGAAACAAAATACTATTTGTACAATAGTCAAAATATGAAGTTCAACTTGATTTATAGCTTCATAAAAAGTATGATTTTGGTAAATAAGTTCACATAAAACGTCAAGAACTTCAACCTTCAGGAAACTGATTCAACAACTTACTGGAACTAATATGACAAATCACGCATGTCAACAGAGCTGAAGCAGCATGTATATCTTTTTCAAATGAGCTTAACACCAGCTTCTATGATTGAGTCGATGACAGCCTTTACCTTGCCGTGATACTTCTGATCTCTCTTCAAGATGACAGTAACTGCAGGTATATTCTTCTGCAATAGTCGCTCTCCCAGTAGCCTACCTATCTTAGCTGCAGCTGCAACATCACGTTTGTTTTCCATTGATTCTCTTAAAGCTCTTTCTTGAGAACTGGCTGCAGAGGCAACTGTGGCTGTTGGGCTGTGGACCACTTGGGCATTTACATACTTGTTTGTGAAGTGCATCTTCAAGACATATGGCTTGAGGAACTGTGTGATCCTAGGCGGTCTGACTGGTGGTGGAATAACCATTTCTGCATTGACACCACAAGTTGAGAAATGTGATCATAAAACATATTTTACATTAATGAGGTAAGTAACGCAAAGTTTGCATTAGATTCTCTTTTTACAACTGATACGGAAATTTATTTACACGCTTTCATGAATATGACCACAAATACATATACATAAATTAAGCGCTACGATTAAGCTCAGTAACCAAATATAAAACTTTGAAGGCTTAAAGCTAAACAAAAAAGCTGTCAAGTGTCAACAAAACCAAGACCACAACTTTCCACCAAAATCAACACATTAACAGCCGAATGCTCACTCAACAATCAAAAAAACAGAAAAATCAACAAATCATTTCTTTCAGTGTTTTCATCGAACATCTGGCGTGCACCCAATTCCATTTTCTCCAAACACCACAAATCACCGATCTATATCACAAAAATTTCAAAACTACTGACTTAAACCTTGAAACACACAAGAAAACAGACATACAGATTGACGGCAGTTACCTTCACGCGCCGCCGACTAGTCTCGGAAACTCTCTGTCAGCAAATGAAGTTTCACATCAGAAAGGAAAGTCGGATTATTTATACAATGAGGAATTTTAGTAATTACATAAAGATGAGGGTCCGTTATGTAAATACTCTAAACTATATTACCGGGTCAGTAGACACGGCCCAACCCGATACTAAAATTATAACCCGACCCGATGGATGCACAACAAGAATGGCATCTGCGTTTGGAGCCAAAAGCTTCATGTTCTGCATCTTTATGTTCTTGCACACATTATAACAAAATGAAACAACTTTCAGCTGTTTTCGGGACATTTATCGGCTTACGGAAACTCCGTCCGACGTGCTGACGGAATCTTAAGTCCTACCACTTACCCATTGGCACACCTTAGTAATTTTCTGTACCTGTTATTATCTGAATTTCGACATGTATATTGAAAAATAAGAATTCAGAACATACAGGTGAAGAGGATGCGTCAACTTCTTAAATACAATCGGACTAACACGTCGTTCCTATATACATTGTATTATCCATGAGTATTTCCACGCTAAACCGATAAAAATAAAGTCGTCAACACGAGGAAATTGTGTAGTAAACACTGTACACCAAGAAATGTTACCAGACAACTCAAAACGCAAAGAATCAGTAAGTGAATGGAAATGAATTAAGTCTTTTGTTGGTGGTGTCAGTGTAGATCAGTTTAGGAAGAATGAAGTCAGACTTGTGTGCTTGTTATACATCTCCATGGCTTTGGTCGAGATCTTTCGTTTAAGAGCATTAGCAAGCCAGCATTGCTGCTGGACCTTCCAAACATGTACCTGGAAGTTTCATAAACATATTAAGTACAGCTCAACACAGTTGTTATTGATACGATTTTATTTAGGTAATTCGAAGAGGCATAAAAAGGCACAAATCAACTGAATGTTTTTACTTACTTGCTTTGGCGTGCTTTCTTTCTCCATTGAATGAAAGATGAAATCCACTGCAAAATACGCAAGGTAACGAAATTTAAGGTACATGGTGAAACAGATTTTATACCAAAATCGGCCATCAACAAAGGAGTACCTTGAATACATTCATGGAGGAAAGGTTCCGCAACACAGGTGCTTTCTTAGCAGGTGCACGCTTTCCAGTTCCAGGTGTCATATCTTTGCACAATTGTTGAGCTATTTCCCTTAGTAAGACCAATTGTGCTTTATCAGTTCGCATTGAGATAATGGTTTGCCGCATTGATTCTCTATCTGCTTCAAGGGCCTGAAGCCTCATATAAAGCTTCATGATTTCCGGATCCTCTATATCAGCGTGGCTCATTGACTCTCTTGGAGTTGTCAAATAGTCATCGCATACACCGACACCAGCTTTATTGTAAGGAATCCCACTGTGGACTGTATCAATGGTACATATTCTATCACTTGTGTCATCTCGAATGTCTTCATGGGTCTTTCTCGCGTTTGACAAATTCTCTACCGGTGAAGTGTATTCCTTTTTAGAGCTGGTGGCAGCGGGTCTCGGAGAATCTGGTGTGAAGTATGCACTAATTTCTTTAGCTTGGCCGAAAGGCGAGCCAGAGCTATCAACGGAGAATTTCCGTAAATGCCTTGATCTCCTGGAGTTTGTCCGACAATTACCTTTTCCAGCATGTGCTTTGATGTTGGATAGTCCCCATACATCGGACTCCTAGGACTCTTCTCCATTTCTGAAATTCTGTGATCCAAATTTCTCAAGTGGTCCTCAGAACGAGGAGTCTCCTCAAACACATAATTCTCGACATCTTCAGCATCATCTTCACCATCAGGACCATTCACTGTCTTACACTTCAAAGGTGGATAGTCATAACCTTGAAAATCATACTGACTCCCATCATTCATACTTCCATTGCGGCTCAAGCCCATAACTTTCCCACCCTCAATCTCATCTTCCGTGAGTCCAAAACTCAACATTCTATGCTTATACGCCTGAACCTCACAAGTCAGCGCCTGAATAGCTTGTTCCCTCTTATACAACAAATCCTCCAACGCCGCAAACTCTTGCTGATCATGCGCCATTCTCTCTTCCGCAAATCGCTTAAACTGCCTAGCTTCCATTTGTACCTCCGCTTTCTCCCTTTGCAGTCTCAATATCATGGACATTGCCTCATTAGCAGCTGATGCAGCCGCATTCCTCTCCTCCTCTAACTCCACCAACAAATCTTGTATCGTATTCTGCTGCCTTCCAACAATCTCCCGCAATGCATCGCACTCATTCTCAATTTGCACGCGTGCAACTTGTAGCGTCGGATAACTTAGCCCCGGAATAACAAATTTCTCCCCTTCTTCCATCTCCTCGTACTTCCTCTTAACTGATCGAATCCACGCACTTGACGTATTCTCATCTCTCGTTAATTTACACTTACAATCACAATCACAACATTCTCCGCCTTCCATTTCCTCCGATTCTTCGAAATCCATAAACTAAAATGTCCAAATTCACCAAACCAATTTCAATTTCCAACTCCTCACAACTCCTAATTTGGATCAAAAGCTCTAAACTTTATGCTCAGAACAGAAAAATACGAACCCTAAATATCATAAAAAGTATGAAGAATCAAATCGATTTGAAAAAATCAAACAAAAAACATTCTCCAAACAAGAAAAAGATTGAAACTTTGGGATAAAATTCAACCTTTGAGCGGGTCGGAGGAAATGGAAGGGGTGAGAGCTGATGGCGATGACGTCACTGTCCCTGGATTCAGGTGGAGGGGGATGGCGACGTCGGAAACCTAGAAATTGGGGATTTAACGTGAGGACAGAAGAGGAAGAGGTTGTTTGGATTGTTTTTTTTCTTGATTTGCGTGATGGTTGGTGTGGGGCCAAAAAGGACAGACAGATTCGGATGTAGACGGAGCTGACGTGGACCAGTTGGGACTTTTTCTTTTCTTGTTTTATCTTGTCTATTTTTGTCAAGTTTTTAAATTACAAAAAAATTGATTTTGTACAATAATTCTTAAGGGAATGAGATACATATAAATTATTTCAGTAAATGAAATATTCTTGAAATTGATCAATAACTTCATTTCAAAAGAAACATGACTTCGTGGAATGCCATTTTACAAGACTTTGCCATCAAATAAATTCTACTGTTTAAATTTTAAAAAGGAATTTAAAATAAGGAAGAAATTGAATGAAAAGGTCAGTAACGGCCTATTTAAAATAGGTGAAATATTCCTTATTAAATTGTGTTGTGGTGCGCGACGTTGGATGTCAATTTTGTGCCTGGAAAATCACTTTGGGATGACTTGGCCAGTTAAGAAGGATATGTATTTGTTCAGCCAGCAAGCGGCTTTGACTAAGTGTGATTGGTCAACGGTGCATAATGCCAATCATCTAACTTCCAACTGGGGTATGAACTGAAAACAGAATTCTGAAAGCTTTCCAGGCATCCACAATTGGTGTGTATCTTTTGCAAAATGGTTAATGCGACTTAAACACAGTCATGTGATATACATCATTTAGACTTATGTACCAAGTAGCATAAATTCTCACTTCCAACCATAGATGCTGGTGCTGTCATAATTAAGGGTACAAGAAAAACAAAAAGGAAATATCAATGTTGGTGGTTTGTATGAACAGAATCCTGAAAGACTTCAGGTATCCCGGAACCTAACAAAGAAATTGCGGTGTAGAGGAGAGGAGACTTCTGCAAACTTTACCAGCCACACTGTATGCAGTGTGTAGTTGGAGAACACGACAAACAAGACATCGGCTGGCTCAAGTCGAGGTCAAGTGTTGATAGATGACCAACTTCGACTCGTTAGTTGTATATTTTTACAGGTTTTTCATATGTGTGGCGGTTCTGCAAAGGAAGCAATCAAGTTAAAACACAAGTTGCATGCACTTTTAAAGTAATGGATAAACATGATGGGAGAAGTGCCTACCTGGTTAGCTGCATATGCTCGTCTGGGAGCTGTGTCTGAGTGTTCCAAACCTAAATATTGCTCCCAAGCACCATAAACATCTCTTCTCTGCAGGGAAATATTAATTATTAAATACTCAAAGTTGATGGATAGATATTAATGACATGTATATCGTAACAAAAAATAAGAAAGACTCACCAGAAAACGGGTGGAAACAATGTCTGTATCCTGCAAGTACTCTGGCCGCCCCAATGAAAGGAAGGCAAATTTCCACTGATCACAGAAAAATACCAGATTAGATACTTACCTACCATAAAATAAACATACAGTGCTATTCATCCTTGATTAGTCTCTTAGTAGTGGTCTAGTGGATCAAATCATTCAACATAATATACCTTTGCAAATTCCTCCTCTGGGACCTGCAGCTTTTTCTGAATACGCACTTTAATATCAGCTAGTGTTTCACCTTCATGAATTACTAGAAAAAATGGCTCCCCAAAATTTTGCACTTGCTGTTTTACATGGCAAGAGACCCAAAAATTAATCTCTGCCAAGGTTAAATAGATAAAATCAGCAAATTGCGTCAACTTTGAAATGAACCTGATTTGCTGCATTTTCCTTCTTGAAATGGTAGACATGAATCAAGCGGTCTTGAGGACCGATGTTTTTCTCCTCTTCAGGTATCTGGAAACAAATTAAGAATACAGTATTACTCAAAAGAAGACTGATTTCACACATAAATAGATTCAAAAACTAATGGAAAACGTCTATAAATAGTTACTGAACAAGAATACAGTAGGGTGTTATTGAACATAAACATTGGTCAGCAAAACTTAAACTACTGAACTTGGTTTCACATTCAGACAGTTTTTGAACAATCCTAAATACTATGGATCAGGTGGCCAGCAAAAAATGAAAAGCCATTTGTTCTGATAATGAACGTGAAGTTTTGAACAAAAAATAACTTGCCTCCTCCGCACGCAATGTCCAATACTGGTCGTTAATGTTCTCGATCTTCTCACTTAAGGGAAAGATCTACATGAATACATATTATGAAGGATATTCAATTTATAGAAATTTTATAAATACATTTGCAACTAACAGTACATTTGGTCAAAAGTATGCCACCACACCTTGTAAATCTTGTGATAGAAAACTTCAAGCACCCTAATTTCTGCATCTGGGTGGGATAATTCAACCTGTTTCAATATGCAATTTTTAGAAATTTGAAATTTCTGAATAAGGGGCCTTCTGCACTAGTAAATGGAGTCGATGCTCCTTTATACAGGCAACCAGCATTACTATAAGAAAAAGATTTAGCTAAGACATCACTAACAGGAGCAGATAAACTACACATAGGGTTACATATCACTCACCTTTGTTTTAAGTTCATTAATAACATCCCCAACAGTGCTCTGCTTTGGCAATCTAATGTTATGAATCACTATCTGAAATTCAAAAACAGGCAAATGATAAGAAACCCATAACGTACAATCATCATATATTTTATCAATTTTCAAGACCATACTTCATCTTTAGTCGCGTGAAGAAAAGCAACTTTCAAATTTTTCAGCCCCTGCAGCTCCGGGAGTGGAATATCCAGTATTTCATAGTATAAGATGTCGGACGTCTGTTCAAAATAAACAATGCACAAAGCAGTGTAGTCTTTCATATTAGTTACAAATATAACAGAAGTGAAACATAAACATATCTATTCTACGAACAACAACACTGCACCTGATTATAATGGACTAACATATCGGATAAGTGCTCAACCCCTCGATATTTGATAGATTGGGGTTTCGGTTGCTGAGAGTAACAGTTATGCGCAGTGAGCCTGATTTTGGAGGGATCATCCAAATCAACTTGTTGGGCAACACGTTTCACAACCTCGTCATAATTATGTAGCTTAGACCTACAGAGTGTACATATTACTTAGATGGAAGAAGAGCTTGTGTATTTCAGCGTTATGATAAGATTACTGCTTACAATTCCAAACAAAAATCATCTTCCTTTGGTTTCTCCAATGTCCGGAAATGAACAACCTACATTGAGATAGAATGCAATATATTAGCAAACAAGACAACAAAGAGAAAAAATTCTTAGCAAACCGCTCACATGTAAATCACATCATTTTTGTACCATCATCACCCAGAATGAAAGATAAATTTATGAAAACCTGAGTATTATATCTATCTGGATGTTACTTTAGCTAAATAAACTGGTGTAGAAATGAAATTAGAGCTCTTTCAGTTACATGATTTAAATATTCACTGGTTAAGGATACACTGACAAACTAATCGTAAATATATCAGTGGGATGTAAATCAGAATGAAAAACACACACCTGACGATTGTGTACAAATTCAAGATATAGGGGAACTGTAGGATAGCGGTATGGTACTTCACTAACAGCAGGAGACGATTTTTGAAAGCATATTATATCCCCATCTTCAATCTGCAAATGATAAATACAATTGTTATTCATCCGAATCAGTGAATCTCATTAATGACAAACATTATGGAAATTAAGAACGAACCTGACTGAACCGGAAGGTTGCTCTTCTATCAAGATGCTCACACATAACATTAGGTTCGAATTTTATTTCCTGACAGTGATAAAACAAGAAGTGATGTCAGAAATTGAGGTAAAATAACACGTGATCAACAAAAAGAGTTAGTGGAGTTTGAACCTCATAAAGTTCAATCTCTTCATCAGGAGCAAAACCAGCCATTTCATTCAATTTTGATATGATATCGATTGGTTTGCCAGTACTTTTCACAAAGAGTCTACCAACATATCTGACAACATAAAGAATCAAAATATTAAATTACTTATAGCATAGTGATGCACTACACAACGAAGATGTTTTAAAAAATTGTTTTGAAAGATGGAATGAAATACCGGAGCTCTTCTTTAGCAGGGTCATACAGCTTGAAGAAAAGAAGAATATCCTCCTTAGTTTTCTCGGGAGGAGGCATAGGGATTGAATCCTACGAAATAAGGCAGTACTCAGCAAAGCTAATAAAACTCGATATGATTATTCAATAAAAATCTACATGCTTTGATTCAAAAGCCATAACATTACCGGTCCCTTCACTACTTCCAGAAACAACTTCAGTTCAGCAGCGTGTGTCTTATTAGACACCTCTCTCAACTGTCCAACCTGGACTCATGAGTAAGTTTTAATAAGAAAAAACTATTAATATCCAAGGACTATATCAACTGAAACACAGTCAAGAGTTTGAAGAGAAAATAAGATGATGAATCAAGAAGTGTAAATAATTACAGGTTGTGTTTCCTCAACAGGCGTAAGTGGCCTATTGGGCCTATATGTATGGTTCTGCCTCTTAGCCCAAAACCAATATCTTTGACATTGTACTGGAATACCAAGCTCTTTTGCTACCTCCTCCTGCATGATGCAATATTCATTAAACAGCTTTACATTACCACTGAAAAGAGACTATTAACTGTATCTACATAGAAGTTGTTCCATCTAGCTACGCCAGAAACTCAACCAATTTTGGTTCATCACAAAGCAGAAATAAATTTTAAGGTGCATATTATTGCAAACGGATGCCAATGTATACCTTGAAGAGGTTAAAAGGCATCTGTTTCTGAATCCGGAATTGCCGCACTTTCTCGTGATCCACAAGATCGAAGTAGATATCTTTTCCAATCTGTTCAAATAAGTCCTCGTCCCTTGCAACCTATGACAATCAACCAATGATCATCTTAGTGTCCAAAGATCGTAACTCTGCTATATTCTGTTCATATATCAAAGTTCATTACTTGGTGAAGTACAAAAATACATTCCACGCAAAATAAATGATTGATATAAGCTTCATGAGCTACAACCCAGACAGTGAAGATAAGAACTCTATCAATGGTTGCTGCAAGCCTGAACTTTGTAAACCACAAAATTAATACCTTCATAATTGTATACAGGTGAGCCTGAGCTTTATACTTTTTCTTGTCCTCCTTCTCTTCTTGTTCTTTTTTCAACCTGATCTGAAAGTTCGGGATATAAGTGTAGGTTGAATATATTGATGTCCCCCAGAAGCAGAATATAGCTTGATTGTAGATAACTTTAAACTGGAAAAAAGGGTCTAAAAGAACAAATCTTACTCGGAGATGTTCTGCAATGTCCTTTTCATCCACATTGCAAATGATTTTTTCCTTGTCACTTTCACGTATGTACACAAGCATGTAGGCATTAGAATACTTCGTAAACTTGAACGGGGCATTATTTAACCCAGGATTCGTCTGAGGTAACTGTTAAGCATCAATGGGCAAATGAACAATTAATATTATGAATATAAAAAGAATTAGCCAGTAGCCCTGTTAATTTTCTTACCTCTTCCTCACCACCATACTGCTCCTCCAGTGCTCTCTTCATATCTTCCTTTGTAACTCTCTCATCATCAAATTTGAACCTACATGAAAATAGTCAAACGCATATTAAATGTATGAAGCCAGCGATACATGAATCGTAACGTGCAAAAATATTTCTAGTGGCATACAAACAATATTACAATTCAAACTTTGATATTGACTGCGGATTTGTGTATGACTTTCCACTTTACACAATTTAAGCATGTAACTATACCATTGATCAGAAAGTGTTGGCCTGATAAAAGCGTAATAGTGTCCACCATGCACCCCACCACTGTGAACTAGGACACTGTAGACAGATAAGAAGTAACGACAATATTAGTCTTGAAACAACATCTATGTTATGTGATATGATTACGATATGATATACTAAATAAAGAAATTTTAAAACAGAAGCCATAATGATAGATATCACTATCGCAAAACATGAAAGAATGACCCTTTACCTGTGGAGAGTGTAGAGGTTCCGAACACTTCTATCTGCATCAGGTGACAAATACTTCCCATTCTCTCGGTCTAAATCAAGCTCAAGAGGAAATTCATACCGGTCATTTATCTGCATTAGAGAAATTATAATCAAATAATATTGGACAAGGTCCAAAAATGACCCTTTATTTTCGAACACTATTTATTGAACACAAACACCCACCAATACGTGAATCTTAATGGATAAGATTCATAATTTGTATCATGATGAAACTAATTCTGGACACTAACCTTGACCATGGTGTCCCTCATAAAATCGTATTCAAATCGCTTCAGTTGGAGTTGAAGCACTGGTGGGAAATCAATAAAAAGAACCCCTTTCCGAGCATCCTAACATCAAAAGCCAAATTAGAACCTAACCACAAAGGAATAATCAATAATAACATACGATCGATACGTGAGTTGAATATATATCCGAACAACTTAGGCCTTAGAGTATAGATGGGGTAAAATCCATACATCACTGTTTTCAGTGTACTGAAGATGACAAATTCAGAGTATCCAGTTGAGAGTGTGTTTGAAACAACAGATGATTTTAAATGTAATTTTTCTATAACGGTTTCTTCCTGTTGGAAGGGGTACGGAACTTGATCTACACACAGTTAACTACTCTTATCGGACATCATAGAATATATAACAAAAAGCTATTTGTGAATAACCTGCAAGCCATGTCCCTCTGCTTGATACTTGTTATCGCCTTCAAGGCGTTCAACTTCAACATATTTGTCAAACGAGGCATAGACATCCTTACAGCCTTTGACATCAAGCTGCAAGTCTGTGATGAACATCAACAAAATTCAGTGGCAATCAGGACATGCATAGAACTGAAGTCTAGAAGTTCTCATGGACCAAAAAGAACAGGAAAAATACCATAAAATGATTCTTTTCTAGTGGATTTGTAGTCCACATTGATGCATTCTATGTAATTCATATGATGACCTTCAAATAGTTGTTGTATTGTCCCTTCAACCACAGTTCCCTAAACAACCGAACACAGGAAAGACAAATCATGATATAACATCATATAAACATATGTTGCAATCTGGATGGCATAAATCTGATGCCAAACAAGCATAAGTAACCTACCTTCATTTTGTCTTCGAGCTTCTCACACAGAACTCTATTAAGTTCTTGGACGTCGTGCTGCAAAAAAGAGTCATATGTATCCCATCCAAACGACTTGGTCAATTCTTTAGTCGCAACACTACTAATGTTATACTGAAGCTTGTAAAACAAGCTCTGTAGTGCCAATGGAATACTTCCAGTTGGAATATCATTTTCGGTTGTGGGCATATGATAGACAGCCTGAAAGTGGGTCAGGAAGTGAAATCAAATTGAGTACAGCCGATAAAATAAAATGGTGAGTGACATTTGGATTTTGGAGTGCAATCTAACCTTTCGAAAATAAGGAAGATGGTATAAAGTCTGCAATAGAGAGTTCATGTAACATGTTGCTCCCTGATTCTTCAGCCCAACATATCCGGTTTCCTTTTTGGAGTCATATGACCAGTAATCCATAACCTTGCGAATAATCACCTCTGCTTCCACAATTACAGTATCATTCACAAGATATCCTCTACTTGGATCATAAAGTTCGCTAAGAGGCATAAAAGAGGTAAATCCCCAATCGCTTTCTCTTGCATTGAATTGATGGTGTGTTTCTGTGAGATGCAAATAAAGGGGATACATCAGGTGTGAAATGGGAGAACAGCAAGGCTACACTTTCGCTCGATAAAGAGGTACAGCTAACGCTAGGTCAAGCATCAGTATTACACTTCACTATTAGTGAACCAGATAGTGAATAACATTGTACAATACAATAACACCACCTCATGACCTTGAGATGTAGTAAATGGGCAGTAGCCATACCTTTCCTTAAGGTGTACTTATCTAATGCTTGATTGACCACAGACAAGCTAAAGTGAGCATGCCTACTCCAGCCATACGGCAAAGTTGTTGAGTCAGCAACATCTAAATACATTGACAAGAAGTCCACATTGTTTCCTTTGGGAAAGATCAAAATCCGCCTGAAAGTAAATACCAGGTGTTCAAAAAACTCCATCACAATCTGAACGATACTACAAAAAAAGAGGAAAGCTGAAGCACGCATCCAAGTTACCATTTATAGTCGCCGACTACAAATACGTCTGAGTAGTGCTTTTTAGTATTCAACCTAGAAAAGTTCTCAATTGTCCACGTGAATCTAGTTGACTGAGGATCATCCACTGATTGAGTATCCACTCCATTCGTCGGCTCCACTTGTGACGTCACTATCAAAACGACAAACACAATGCCCAAGTCAATGACACCAAATTCAAGACACAAATATTTAACAACCAATAACTGCCTCCATAACTCAATCCTGCATTAACTCTTTCAAGCCTCAACTCACCACTAAAATCCACATCAATTCCCAAATTCAACACTCATCCATAAAAACAAGACATTCGAAAAAGAAAGCATACCTTCCATAGGTTGAGGACCTTTGAACAGCATCCGAATGCGGCACCAGCGGCATCTCCTCATCCTCCTGCTGCTGCATATCAAAACACTACTCAAAACCAACAAAAAAAAACCAAAATCCGATCTCCCAAATCCCAACCCTAAATCCAAAAACCCTAAAACAACACCGAAATCAAACTCAATTCAACCAAAACCACCAAATCTCACTCAAATCACCGATCATCACCAACCCAATCATCAAAAATCAAATCGAGCGAAGCCAAGTCGTATCAGTTGACATAAGATGAAATTTAGGGTTTGATAAAAAGAACGACTTACATCCAACGGCGGAGGCGTCATCAGCGTCATGATAAAGTCAGCAAGACGCGTACGGACTTTAACGATCGATTTGCGATATGAATCTGAGAAAGAGAGAGCTGCGCACAAGACACGACCGATAAATTTTAACGAGATGAAATCGCAGCAGTGTGTGTATAAGTGAAAATATTATCAAGTAATTAATTTTATTAAGCCAACTGTTAATCCGAATTAGAGATGAATTTGATGATGTGGTTGATTAATTGGTCGGACCGGTGGCTGGACCAATTGCTGGTTTCTTTTACCGGGTTAGTCTTGTCGGCATTGAAATTTCGCATGTGTGCCACCTGTCAGTTTTTCAAACGCTAATATTGATTTAATTATTAATTAAATGTTACTTCTATTAATTTCGAAATTGAGTACAAGAGATGAAACTGAAATGGTTAAAAGTGGCTTGGAGAGGTTGCCTATGGGTTGACCATGATTGAGACCTTCTGGCCACCTATACGGCAGTGCCCCCGTACTCCACAAATATACCATTTTGGTCCGACTGATGTAAGAGTGATCCTGTCTCGTCCAAATTTGTAAGGAGTTTCTCCGAGTGGATAAGTGCAGGATTTGAATTGAGCGGCATTTACTTCGTAGATGTTGTTATATCCTACTTGATAGTTGAATACTGCAAAAAAGAAGGCGAGTAGGAATGTAGACAAAACAATATGATCATAGATGCAAAATGTAATGGAAATGTGGGATGGAATTTGAGTTACCAAGAACGTCACCAAGGTGGAAATCGATGCCTCTAGCCCAAGCTTCGTAATTGATCCCAGGCCTCCACCCTGCATTACCTCCGACTATGTACTCTGTGGCAATGCTTGAGGCTGGAGCAAGTGCAACTAATAGAACAAAAACAGATATAATACTGTGTCTAGGAGCCATCACTTGGGTAACTTATCAGAAGATTAAATTGCTGTGTTTCAATAAAAGGCAAAAGAAACTGTATTTATAGATGTAAGTACGTAACTATGTGACATAAATTGCCTTAATGATAAAACTGAAACTTATTAAGAACTATTTCAGTTTCCGCAAAAACAACCTCATTTAATCTGAGTAAAACAACCAAGATCCAAGTCCTAAAAAATTATTTATTATCTATATCAACAAACACATCTGTGTTATAAAAAACTAAACAAAAAGCTGAAAACAAGAGCACTTGTGATTCAACTGGAGTACCATTGAACAAGAAAAAAATTGCACCACAAATAATCAATCAAAAAAATAAATACCTTTTCAGAGTCATCAGAAATGGTATGGCTGCCACTGAACATAGCGAAAAGCATCAACTGTGTGTTTCATGCTGAATTGTGTCGAATTTCTTTGCTCATACGGACATAAGCATCATCTCAAAAACTAAAGATATCAGCAGAACTACAACCCTAACAATAAAAATGTTAATACTTCCAGTCTTTTGATCCCAATAGATTCCTGAAACTCAAGATTAGGGTTTATTGCAAATCGAGTGATCAAACTTTATTACAGTTAAACAGATGGTTGATCGATCATATAAGTAAACTAATATAAGAAAAAATGAAAGGGATGGATGATCTGACCGACGAGAAGTCGGAGTCCATCGAAGTCGAAGCAACGTTCGCTTGTGAAAATGCTTGAAGCTCTCGCTTTGGAGAATTTCGGATCAACCCCTATACTTGCTATATTGACGGTTGAGGTTCTTGAACCGGGGTCATCATGCATACTTCTTTCATACATTTTACTGACACTAGAGAAGATATATGTTTGAATGATATAGCTCAAGCAACAAACAAGACAGGGTTGGTAGAGGACAAAGAGAATTGTTGTCTATGTTTCTTAATCAACGTCACAGAAAATGAACATGGATTATGTATGCATATTCATGAGTCGTGATACAGATGCTCAATGACAAAAACTGACTATGCATCCGTCTTTGCAGCCATTAGAAGAGCAGATCATATCCACAAAATGTCTCCAATCTGAATCTTCTTGCGAGATCTTCTAATTTCCTTGTGCCTTTTTCAGGTCGGGTAGGTCTGCCAAGTAAGCAAAATACACATTTTGAGTTGATAAATAAATTTTAAGTAACTTCAGAGACAATCGTATGGAATGTAAGAATTAGGAGTGACAGGGGAAATGAAAAGCAATTTGTTCTGAAGGTCGCATACATATTTAGAAGAGAAATAACATACGCGATAAAATGAACATTTAAGAAAAAATCAGAAATGAGTTCAGTTGAAGGCATTACACTGACTTCAGCATTTCACTTTTAATCGATATAATGTTGGTGGTGTATGATAGGAATAAATCAAACCAATAAGACTTCTACATATAAAATGCAACCGTGAAATGAACACAGACTATTAGTTACAGAGAGTAAGAACTCATACACAGCATTCCTTCATCGTCACTGCTCTCTGCATCTTCGCCAGTTATCTGCATGAAGACATTTACAAGCATAAGAGGCAGCACAAAAAAGACCAGCATTGGTTCATGCATAAACAAAGATAAGGAAGGTTACTGTAATCTCATCCTCGGGAGCCATATCAGCTGCAGAAGGCAAAGACAACTCATTTAGTCTAAATTAACTGTGCATAAAGTCGCCCAAACTTAGAATAATTATATAGAACATTTTGTTAAAATCTGAAGCCTGACAAAACAAACTGTAGAAGCAATGTGAACTTACAGTCAGTTGAATCTTCATCATCCTCATCACGCCACTTATTCCAGTCAACCTTAATATAAGGAGCAGGCTTCCCTTCTGATTTCAGTAACCTCTTCCACCAGCCTTCCTCCTCTTTCTGCACAGAGCATATTATGTTCCTTGACCCAACCTTAGTTTTGCAGTTCTGCAAGACCGACAGAAGATAGTCAAGGTCGATATCTTCCCTATCATAATTCGACCTGTTAAAACGTTTATAAAATACATCTAATACAGCTGTATAAATCTGAATTGCAGAAACGAAGTAAGAATCTTAGATTGAATAAAATTTTGTCATTTATTAATTGTTTTTTAGAATAATAAATCATCAACAAGTGGATCAAAGAGGGTCCAGTTCATCCCAAAACACTCAAGTTCCAGATTAGATCCAAACTCCCTGCAAACGAAACACTAAACATACGCTACACAATCAACTCTAACAACACCAGACATGACACTCAAGCCAATTGTGGCATCACCAAACGCTTTGGCTGACAAGCTACAAAGGGAACTGTCGACACTCCAACGAAAGAGAGCTACAACAACCATTCTCCTACCATTTAAAACATATCAGATAAGTCAACGCATAAGTTTCCATAAGCACTATGTTTGTCAACTCTTAGAACTCTATGTCCCTAACCAACCAGTGCCATTCATCATCTACCAAATTTCAAAACCATTTCCTATTGTCTTCTAACAATGATATGTGATAAACACTGTAGCCCTAAATACCAATATTAAAACCATATATGTACCACACCACAGGCCACAGCATCAATAACTGCATGTAAACAAAAACAAATCGAACAACTACCAACATTTCCAACAAGATTCAAAGCATCTAAACCACTTGATACATAAAAACAACAAGTAATCCACACCTCAGGCACTATTTTGCCGAAAAGCTCTACGCTGAAACCAACAGACTCTCCCTGAACACTCTTAGCGGAGAAACTAAACTTCCCCTCTGTCTCACAAGTCACAGAAACATCTTTAGCATCAGGCAAAGCGACTGTCAAGTAAACCTTGTCCGATCGCTGAGCCCACAACACCTCCGGCGGACGCACACTGCACAGAAAAATAAAAACACGTTAAACTGCGAATCGTAACCCTAATCAACATCCGTACATCTGAGAAATCTCTGAAACTGAGATTCAGAGGTTTGGAGGAGTAAACCGTACCTCATTTTTTGAAACCCTAGAAATCGAGAAGTCGCTGAGATTTTGGTCTACTGATTTCGCTCTTCAGAATTTACTCTATTTCAGACTGAACATGGTCCGACGTCGTTTCACAGCGAAAAGGATGTAACGACGTCGTAGAGACGAGTCTTGTGACATTCTTCTCCATTAATTATTTAATTTTTGCAATAAAATTGCAAGCCATTGTATTCAATTTTTAAGGAACAACAAATTAAAAATTCATGTCATTTATATTATTTCAAATGTTATGTTCTAATTTCTGTTCTGCTCCACTAGAAATCGAATTCGAATGACATTTACAACTAAACCTGATACATCTAACCATTCAATCTTCCTTAATTTTTGGAAAAACAATTCAAAAATAGTATAATTATTTTATGTTTTACTAGACATGCAATCAGTGGGTATGGTATTATTCTTGTATAATACCATCAAGGCTGGACGAGGTTGAAGTTATGGCAATAGTGACTATTCAAGAATCTGAAATGTCTATATAATCTTTGAACGAGACAATCTCTGTGTACGGCACATTGTCTAGTTCGTAATTTAATGAATCTTTTTGAAAACCAGTTTATCTTTTGGACACGTGGGTGCACCCTGAGTTTCCATAACCCCTGCCGGAATTCCATTGTAGTTTCATCCTCTACCTTCTTTTCGAATCTGGGTACGGTCTGGTGTTGCTATTTACGGTGACGTGTTTTGATGATTTTTAGTATAATCATACATAATTTTATCTAAATTACGTAGTTTTATCATACATAGCTTTGTCAAAATTACGTAATTTTTACTATACTGGATCTGAATCTGATGTCTTCTTTCGACCCAACCTTTTGAGTTTTGACATTTAAGAAACTTCTAAACATAGATTCCAAGGGTAACATTGGATGAAACGTGAGTGTCTCAAACATCTAGCATTTTACATAAACAACGTTATCAGATAAATTAAAGACTATAAAAATGTTGCTAATCGTTAACATTTTTGCATTCTACGTTTTGTTCCATTCAAAATAAATACTGTGGGTCGGTTTGAATCCAGGCAGTTTCATCAGTTAGCACACAATCTTTGTGTCCCGCCAAACTTGTCAACCAACCTCAAACATGTCCACACACATGCGCATGCTCCACTCTTTCCATTTCACCCCTTTACTTCATCTTGAATTCAAATTCTTACGGTCTCGGATCCGGTGCAGCTTATGATTAATATCAAATTGAATTGATTTATTGATAAAATTACATGATTTTGTTATTTTCCAAATTTAAAAGTACCAAACACACCATAAAATGACATAAATTTAGCTGCTTACAAATTGTTGTCATCCAAACTTCGATTCTATTCAATGAGTCAATTTAACATCAAAATCTTAAATTGCATGCAAAATGACAAATGATTAACTAAACGGGCCAAATTGTAAATAAAGAAACTTAAAGACAGCAACATTAAAAAAGTGTCAAATGGACCCCACTTTCCTGTTTTTGATATTTTATTTAAATATTTTTTTACTTTTATTAATTTTCTCTCTCCACCTCATCCTCTGTCCTCCAGCTGCTTCTTCCTCTTTCGTCTGAATCGTATTTTCTCTCTCTAGGAAAATTATGGCCCCTGGTTTTCATCATCCCATCCCGATCTCCATTTATAATCCCATCAACCCACTTCGATGCTTTCCATTCAATTCAATCCATTTCGTTGACAATCAGATAAAGCCCCAATTTTTTCTCTCACCAAACCCTAGATCTGAAGTTCTTTTAAATCCTGGTTGATTGGAAATTGGCAACTGGGTATTTCGATTCATTGAAATTGAACAACTTTTGAATCCAAAGATTGGATTTTTGTTCAAGGTGTGTTGGATTTGATGACGTCAGTGGATACAGAGCTGGTGGAGCGAAGAGGGAGTGAGGCTACAGTGAAGGAGGAGATCAGTAAGGTGATTAGGAAGAGAAAGAGATGTATGAGAAGGATTAAGAGAGTGCAGGCGCCTGTACAGAATGGTTCGGAGGTTTTGCAGAAGCTTTATGAGTGTTGTAAATTGGTGTTTAAAGGCACTGGAACTGTTCCATCGGAGTGTGATGTTGAGAAGCTATGTCGAATATTAGGTATGCATTTTGAATCTAAATGTTTAATCTTTTTGCGTATTGTGTGAGAATTGGCTTATTAGGAAAATGTTTGTAGTGTTTGTTGGTTCGTTTTAGACGATGTAGGAGGTTGTGGATATTTTAGGATTGGAAATCATTTGATGCTCTTATCAGGGCGAGGATATTGTGGCAAAGAGGGAATTAATAAGTTAGTGGCCTTTGCGGTCGGGGAAGGGTACAATAGAAAGAATAGCCATCAATGATAAAAGAAAAGACAGGATATTGCCTAAAATGATCGTTATTTGGTCATGGTCACTATACACTTGCAAGAGACTCATAGC